>SKCR01006600.1:0-35000 GCA_019454045.1 Zanthoxylum bungeanum | reverse complement strand
CAATTACACTAATTAATCATGCTTTATTATATTCAATTCATGTCCAACACAATTGAAACAAAATCAACTCATTACATGCTATACATGTCACGGCAATGAGGGATTTTTAAAATCGATTTCGATTTCAATCCAAGTAAATCCTAAATCAATTTATCCCAAGTCTTTAAACTCATCCAATGGTCTTAAAAACAAAATCACCATGACATAGGGTTTATCTATTACATTCGGCCAAGGCACTAAAATTGGGGAAAATTAATCCAATTAATTTTTCACAATTCCAACAATGTAAAAATCCAATTTAACATCATCTAACCTCAACCAAATCATCAATTTGAAGAAATCATGCTCAAATCACAAAATCCCAAATTAAAGTTAAGAACCCTAATTCAATTTCATGCTCAATTATGGCTCTGATACCATTGTTGGGTTTTCTAGGTCAAACCAAAATCAATTAAGCAATGAAATGTGTGAATACAACAAAGTAAAGTAGCGGAAAATACTCACTTTGATCGGCTAAGTGGATGCGTTGAACAACAAAATTTTGCTCATTGATGTATTCGGCCAAGCCCTCCATTTTTGTTGATCTTCAAGCTCCAAGCTTTGAGTGTTGATTCCAAGCTCAAGGATTGGTTTCCCTATTGACCGGTGCGTAATCACACGCGTATAACGCAAGCGCACGTATCGTTCAAGTAGTATAAAAAGTATTGATCCCACGAGGACTTAATACATAATCTATTAATTTTATGAGGTCAAATGATTACTAGTATCTAACAGGTTGATTGATTGATTTGAAATGGTGATGATTTTGAATTTAAAAACAAGTAAATAAAATTGTACGAAAGTAGGTTTAAGAAAATTCAATATTAGGAAACTATCTAGGGTTGTGAATCTTCCAATATCATTTTAAAGATGAAGTGGTTATTTCATTTTTGTGTAATATATCGGTTTACTAACCTGGAACACTAAATTATGTGAAAGCCTATGTCGATGGTCAGACGCAAATACCCAGTATAACCCAATTGAACCATATGTCTATGTCAACTAAATTACCTGGATTCATTAAGTTTAAGTTCCAATTATGGCTACCCCCGCCCGACAGGTATATGTCTATCCTGTAAGGAAATCTATTAAAGGGTTATCTATCCTCAAGGAAGATCGTGGGCTATTAAGTCTAAGGCTGAAACCTAAAATTCATTTGTCAAGTTTATTTTAGATTTACCAGATCAATCTTATTAGTGGCCAATTAACAAGACGCATTAAGCTTAAGACTTAATAAGTAAACCTTTAAATTACCCAAACTATAAAATAACCTCTTATAAACCGATGATATTAGAATTCATCACAACCCCAGATAACTAACTTAGTTACGACACATAACTAGGGCTAGTAAAAACTTAAATAAAATAAAAGACATAAAGTAAAATGCTGAAAAGTAAATTGCTGAAAAGTAAATGACGGAAAGTAAAATGCTGAAATTAAATACTGAAAATTAAATGCTGAAAAGTAAATGCTTGAAAGTAAATTACTGAAAAGTAAATGCTGAAAGTAAATTGCTGAAAAGTAAATTGCTGAAAAGTAAATGCTGAAAGTAAATTGCTGAAAAGTAAATAAAGTAAAAGTACAATAAATGAAAATGTTGAGGTAAAAGGATTCACTTTTATTACTTCTATTTTAGATATCTCATTTAATATAATATATTAACTTTGCATGATAATTACCAACCAGCCATATAGGCGGTATCCAGATTAAGTCAAAATAATAATTATTACCAACCGACCAATCAGGCGGTATCCAGTTTAGTCAGGTTAAAACCAATTTAAATAATTACCAACCGACCAATATGGCGGTATCCTCGTTAAGTCAGGTTTTAACTAGTTTATATATTATAATTAATAGAGATTAATCTAAATATTAGTAATAAAAGTTTTACCTTTTACCCCAACAAAGGGGAGTTACTCCTCATTACTGAAAAGTAAAAACTGAAAATTAAAGAAAGAAAAGTATTGTGCATAAAAGTAAATTGTGGAAAGTAAAAACTGAAAAGTAAAGAAAAGAAAGTGTGAAAGCGGAAATTAATTACTGAAAGCTGCAAATAAACAAACAAGATACAATCTTCTTAGTATTCTTAAGGAATTCCTTAGAAGAAAGTATGAATTTACAAATGAAATGACTTGGTATTTATAGGCAAAAATTTGCCTCCATCAAATCATCCACCAAATCCATTATTAATTGCTCCACTAATTGCTCCACTAATTGCTCCACCAAATCCATTATTAATTACTCCACTAATTGTTTATCATTTTTTGTGGTGATTTGATAATTTTTATTATTTATTTATTAATTTATTTTTTGCTTTGAAAATGATTGAAAATGACTTTAATAATTACACACAACACACTTCTAGATGGTTCATCAATTTCGGGCATGAAATATTCAGAATTCGAAATTATTTTGTCTTTCCAAGTTGTAGATCTTTGCGTCTTCTTTAATCTGGAAGTTGAATCAGCTCAATCCAATATCGGAGTAAAAGGTTATGCCCAAAATACGACAGATGCGCAAAATTAGAATTTCCAAAACTGCACTTCGTTAAAACGCCCTTTCAAGTTTCCAATCTCCAAAATTAATATGTCAAGTCCAATTTTTGCCCTTATTTGACCCACATTTCGTCCTAAATGATTTCATTGTGTCTCAATATTATTTTATCTGCAAAATAAACTAAAACACATCAAAACATTCATCAAACCCGAGAAATTAAACAAAATATTAAGTAAAAGGGGCGGTAAATATTGATATATTTTCCGCTCATCACCTATCATCTTTGAATGACTCCTTTAAGTGCTAGCTTTGGAAATTTTGCTACAAAATTTCCTTTTTCTTCCTCCTTGATTCTCGGCCAAGAAGAATTTGGGAGAGAAAATTTGGCACATTGCCGTGAGGGAGAGAGAAGAAAAGGAGATGAAGTGTGTTGTGTGTTGATTTCAAAAATCAAGTAACCTAATACCAAATTTCAAAAATTAGTAAAAGGTCATTCACACATCAATGAATTAAGCTTGTGTGTTTCACAAGTTTTCAACAACCCAACCACTTCCATCAACCAAAAGTAGATAAGATGGACTAGGTGATGTGACTTGTGTGGGCCCCACTTGATTCAAAATCTGAGTGGGCCCGCAACACATCCCGGGCTCGGGTTCGCTAATTCCAAATTAACGAATTTTCCGTTACGACGTAATTAAATCAAATTTAATTAGATAATTATGCCTAGCAAAATTACTATTCAGGCCAGCGAATTAATTCTAAATTAACTCGTTCACCCAAATTAAAATCTAATTTTAATTCTGTGTCGAAATCTAATTTCGTTTAATATATCGAATATATTATTTTATCGATTAATTCCAAATTAATCGTTCTCTCACTATTAATTGAATTTTATCCCAGATAAAATTCTCCGTAATTAATCCTAGATTAATTTTCTCTCTCTTATAATTAATCCCAGATTAATTATGTGCGAGTCATACGTCATCGGTGAATCTTCGGGAAGCGACCCATGAGATCCATGGATATATTGGCAGTAAATCCGGTCGTCGGACTATCCGAACACGTACATACCTAGTATTACGTTTTCACGATTTACAAGACATGGTTGGCTTCTAGCAAAGCATTGTGCCTTCCCAATTCTCCAGAAATATTCTTAAAGGAATATATAATCTGTATCAGGCGTAGTATACGTAGTATTGCGTATTGCGATCCAGTATCGGATGTCACATGCTAGGCTTGGGGTTGGAATTGTGTCTGCCCTGTACGAAACATATGTCGGATCTCTGGTAACTAGTCTCTATAATCGGATAATCATGACCTAGTCATATTATCCCGATGACTGCAGTACTAAAGAGTACTAGTTCTGTATCCTACGTGACCATCATCTCCATATGACTGAAGTGATACTTCCATCTTGACATCACATCCAATACACTACGATTCTCAATATACCTAGAAGAGGCGTACACAGAACCTGTTAAAGCCCTGACGACCAAAACCAAAGTATATTGATTGTCGCAAGTATTAGCGATGTAAGTCTCAGGTTAAGACCAAATACACCTACCCTGATTCGGACTTCCATAGACACATAGTCATACTACCAATGGAATTCTGAGGGGTCTATCCAGAGCAAAGCTGTTTCCGTACCATCAGTAAACACAACCTCCTATTACACTTGCATGAGTATCCAATACCCAAATATATGAGAACTATGTTGTTATGCTCCCACAACGCGCACAAGTACAATACTAGTCTATTCCGCATTATCGATGTCCAATCTTGATAATACTACGACTAGGGATAATTTAATGATTAAACCTTAGTGGATTAATACTGTCTCATATCTTATTAATCCAGAACCAATCATATGGACTTTTATCATTTATGTATCTTGGTAATCGAATTCCAAATGATAAAAGAGCAATTTCCTTTGTCACATAGTTAATTTTTACAACAACACAATGTTCTGTACAAATAGTGATGCTATGGGTCATAATTGTCCAACAAAAATCGCTCTCTCCTATGCTACGGGGTGAACCTTGGTCGCTTTTGCCCCTTTCCATCGGTAAAAGACAAAGGCCGCCCATCCACAACATTGGCTAAGCCTATTATGGGATCGTGCCATTGTCTAGAAACGATGAATTGGGCTCTCAGCAACCGCGGTCATGGGGATGAATTTAGAGGTATCCAAAAGTATGCAAATATGTCCTAACAAGGCGTATCCTTTCTGGATGAAAGCCAGTGCGGATATCGAACTCGTGCTTCCAACATATTTGGATCATGTTTGGACTTTCTAAGCCCATCAAGGTTTTCATACAAGTTGGCCCATTATCATTTCAAAGCATTTAATCATATTATTGCGAGGTGTAAACTTGTCCTAGTTGAAAAAGGCCCAACAGGTTTATACTTTTGCAATAACGTGGCTAAACAACCTCAAATGATGGGGGCCCAAACACAAAGTGGCCTATCAGCATTTTAGAAGCTTTCGGCCCAATAGTCATAATACACAAACTCATCCCAGTTTAAATGGCACAACAAGTTCACATCTCATGACAAGAAGTCCAAATGAATCCAAATGATGATGGTCCCAAACACAAGCACAAATGGTGGCTTCTATAGGTCATATAACTATGGTTCTCAAGCAGTTTTATGGGAGTATTGATAAAGGCTCCCGCCGGTGAAGGGTTGCCCACAACTAGTAAAACCTTCTAGTTGTTTCATATAAATTTCTTTCTCAAGAAATCCATTTAGAAACGTCGTTTTGACATCCATTTGCTAAATCCCATAGTCATAGTAAGTTACTATAACTAAAATAATTATAATGGATTTCAGCATAGCCACTGGCCAAAAAATTTCCTCATAGTGAATTCCTTGTTTCTGAGTCGTTTGCCATTAGTCTAGCCTTATAAGTCTCAATTTTACCATCATTTCCAATATTTCTCTTGAAGACCCATTTACACCCAATTGGACTAATTCTTCCAGGATGATCAACAAGTATCCATACTTGATTAGAATACATGGATTCTATTTCAGAATTTATAGCTTAATTCCATCTAGAATAGTCGATGTCCAACATTGTTTCTTCGTAGTTTTTGGGGTCATCCACGTGAACTGTTTCACCAATCATGAAATATTCAAAATCTTCTTGATTGACTAGGGTGTATGTCACATGAGTGCGAGATTCCCTTATTGACCTACAAAGTGGTTGTGTTCTTGAGGTGCTTCTTATTTTACTTATCCTGGTGCCTTCTAAGGTAAGTCGATTTGATTTTTAGAAATATTTTCTTGAGATACTTCTTCATTTATGTCTATATCTTTTGCAGTATTTCTTTCTTGAACTATATGTTTCTCAAGGAAAGTAGCATTCCTACTAAACCACAGTCTTGTGATCAGAGGGATTGTAGAAGTAATATCTCATTGAATCCTTGAAATATCCTATGAATTAACCTTTTTCAAATATTGAATCTCGTTTTTCCGTAAAGACTTTCCTTACATAAGTTGGACTACCCCAAATCTTCAAATATCCTAAGTTATGACGTTTCCCATACTATATCTCACATGAGATTTTTAGAGCAGATTTGGTTGGAATTCTATTTAGAACATGCAAGGCTGTTTGGAGAGCGTATCCCCAAAAGGACGTTGGTATGTCAACAAAACTCATCATGGAATATACCATATCCAATAAGGTACGATTTCTCCCTTCAAATACACCCTTGTTAATGGTAATATCATTATGCATATTAGATTGATATATATAAATATGCTAAGAATGATATCGATCTTAGAATATTCATGTAGTAATATTGGACACTGGGTGGTTCGACATTGAGATAATATTACTATTATAAACTATTCTTAAAGTAAATATTCCTAGTTGTTGGTTTTGGAATACGGTCGAATTCCTATAACCTAGAAGACTAGCATATGTCGTATATTAGAATTGGAGTTCCAATGGTATAACCCGATATACCATGAGCAAATGAAGCTCGTATAGACATGTAGGTATTCGTTGGAGCGAATACTGAATGAATCACAAGTGATTCCTAATAGTTGGAAGTACACACCACATTCAATAGGAATCTCCTCGAGTCGATTAGCATATGTGATCCTCTGACAATAAGATAACATTGATTTTGTGTGTGATCCTCCACACTTTGATGCCATATATGTCAGAGACCTTTCATGGTATGATCGCTAGATGTTCGTTGGGTGTGGACCGATACACTTGTTAATCAAGTGCGTATCAAGATAGGATCTGTCAGCCCATATGTGTACCATAAGAGGTTTAGGTATCCATGTGAGTAAGTCACGATTCTTATGACTTTGGCCTAAGCAAATCACCTAGGTGTTGGAGTTGGTGCTTGGAGCGCCAATTGTAGACACTTGTATTTTTGCATGAAAGCCCGATGATGGGCCTCATTTGGAGGCACTACCTGATAAGTTGCGGAAGTTGCGGGAAACAGACATCGGAAGAGAAAATTCAAAAATAAGTACATCCTCAGATTTAATTCGTTTGTTTAGCCTCGGGTTCGCTCGATTAATTTTTGTTTTAACTATTAGGCTCAGTCCAAAATCCCCGCAACCCACACCAAGCCACACGCCCAAGCCCAAATGACCAAGCCACACGCCCAAGCCCACCAAAGAACCAAACCACACGCCCAAGGCCCACCAAATCCCATCCAAAAATATTCAACGCATTAAACACATGTCTAAATTAAATCAAATACCCACTAAATCACCTTCCTAATTACTAAATATTTAAATCCAATCACCTTCCAAATTAAAGGAATTCCCCCACTAAAAATACAAATATTCTTTCCTTAAATTAAACACACCTATAATTGATTGATTTGTTCCTTTTTAAAACCATGCACAAACAAGGAAACCCTAAGATACACTATTATAAAAAGAGGCCAAAATCCAAACCCTAGTCTTCCTGGATTCTCATCCACGAAAAAAACAAAAAACCTAAGCTTCCTCTCTCTGGAACACTCTCACTCGGCCAACTCAAAAGCAACAATGAAACCCTAACCCACGCAACCCTTCTCACCAACTCGTAAAACCACAAAAAAACTAAGCACCAAACAAAAAAACCACTCACGACCAATCAACAAAAAAGCCACACTCCTCACACGACAACAAAATTGCCCCCATCACCCTCACTCGCAGTCCCTCTCCACAAACAAAAGCCAACACGCCAAAATCACAAGACTGACCACGTCCTCTCTCTCCAGCGAATCAACAAACCCTAGCCTCACATGGTCCCTCTCACTAAACTCGTCTCTCTCTCGCTCATTCATCACAAAACAACATGCCCTCATTCAAAACAAGCAAATAAATTGACATAAAGAACCCTAAAGTGTGACCAGCTCTCCACTCACCAAATTGCCACGCTCAGCCCTCTCATCAAACCCACTCGGCAAACAACACCACAAACAGCCCCTCACCTCATCACTGCACGATCAAACAAGCCAATAAACCCTCACGCAGACCCCACGTTCAATGCATAACAACAAAAAAAGGAACAAAATAAGCCTTGACTTGGCAGGCCAATAGCCGACTAAACCGAAAACCCTTCAATCACAAAACAGTCTCCACCGACTAAACTAACAACCACTCAAACAATTAAACTGCACCGAAAAATCGAGACAAAAACAATCCCTAAAAAATCCCAAAATAACCCCGAAACAGTGACCGGAAAACAATAGTAAAAAATCATCCAAAAACAGTGAAGAAAACGTCAAAAATAGTGAGGAAAGCGCGAACGAAACAACAAAATAGTGAGTGAAACCGTGAATCAGCGAACCAGAAAAGTTACAGAGCATTAACCCTTCCGGCGACGACGTAACGCACTTCCGAAGAGCAACTTAAAAGGTAAGGCCTGAGGGCCCCCTTTTTTATTATTTATCTTTTCAATTATTCATTGTGGATCATTTGCATGCATCATCACGCTTTATGTATATTTTTTATTTATGATGAGTTAATGATTGCGGGCTATCTCTCGCGGTATATCGGATGGAAACCCAGACGTAAATTTCGTAGCCGAATCCGAATGGACGGTAGTGCGGTATGTACTTGGGATACAACTCCACGTACCACTTGAGAAACTTTCAAACATGTGTTTCATTTTGTTATTTAATTTTGTGTTTATTATTCCGCATATTTATTTTCTATGTGTTGTTTCTTTATTTATGCATTGTTAATCTAGTGCGCATGGGCTAATCACGTTGGATTAAAGGTCCTCCATTTGAGGGAAAAGCCAAAAGGCAACACCACGTGTTTTACCGCGCAGGACGAAGTATACTCGATTGAATGTGAAATACATTCAATCGGGCATACGAGGTCCCACATGGATGTTGGCCTTGGTCGCATCTCTTTTACTATTCCGTTATTTACTTTTCGCATGTTATTTGTTTTTACATTGTTAATCTAGTGCGCATGGGCTAATCACGTTAGATTAAAGGTCCTCCATTGAGGGAAAAGCCAAAAGACTACCTTTACCACATGTTTTGTGGCGCCGGACGAAGTACGTTTGATTAAACGTGAGATATGTTCAATCGGGCATACGAGGTCCCATATTATTACTTTGTTTATTCATGTATTTTTACTTGATGTGCATGGGCTAATCATGTGAGTTAAAGGTTCTTTATTCGAGGGAAATGCCTAAAGGCTACCTTTACAGCGATGTTTTGCCTCGCCGGATGAGGTATACTTGATTGAATGTGAAATACGTTCAATCGGGCATACGAGGTCCCATATAGATGTTGGCCTTGGTCGCATCTCTTTTATTATTCCGTTATTTACTTTTTGCTTATTATTGCTTTATTTATTTACGCATTGCTATCTCGTGCGCATGGGCTAATCACGTTGAGCTAAAGGTCCTCCATTTGAGGGAAAAGCCAAAATGCTACCTTTACCACGATGTTTTGTCGCGCCGGGTCGCACCCTTTTTCTTCTAATTTAGTTATTCACCTTTTTGTTTGTTATTTATCGCTTCGTATTCATCCTATTAGTTATCTCTATTCATTCTACCGCATCGCTTCACGTTTACTTCCATGCATGCTTGCCTCTTTTAGTTATTTCTTTTACATTGCGTACTTAATTATCCGCTTTTATTATTAATGCTTTTACAGTTATTGTTAATTACATTATTGCGCTTCATTTTTCAATACGTTTATGGAATTATGCATTTGCCTTCATTTTTATTTACGTTTATGGGTGTGGAAATTCATGTGTTTATTTAAATTATCTTGAATTTTTAGCATAAGAATTGGTTATACTATTGCATAAATCTTTTCATTATAATTGGCATAAGTAAGAGACCATTCTGAACCCAACGGTTTGAGGTCTTCCCTTGCGAGGGGTGAGTGCAGCCTTAAATCATTTCCCAGTTCACACTGGGTGGCGACTCCTTTATTCTCCGGTGTAGTCCCCTGCGGGCTACTCCGTACTGCCGACCGGGCCATGAGCTCGGACAGCGTCGCCCACTTCTGTACCGTGCCTACAGTATGGTGACTCCATTGGGGATAGAGAATCGGCCCCGAAATAATGTCTTGTAATGTTTGTGATTTTTGCTTTAGTTAACCTTGTCTACAAGTGGGTTGGGACCAAGAGGTTAATAAAACTTTCTAAACTAAAGTTGATTTAACCAAAGGTATTATTAGAGTTAGATAACGATTTAGTGTCTTCCTTCACTCACTACCTTCTTATAGCCAAAAGGAAAAGTTGTGAAGACATCTAGATAATCATTTACTCAAAGCTTACCTTAAGGCATACTTAAAGTTATGGACTAATTTGGAGGATCTATTGTTTATTCATGTCACCAAGGCGATAAGAGCCTAAGAGGTAAGGGTATTTAAGAGAGTTCGCTCCACCCTCCCTCTGGGGAATTTTCAATAGAGGAATCCATTTGACAGTTATTCATGCATCGTGAAGTCATTTTCGCTCGAAGCGGCGGATCGTTATATGGTATCATCACTCGTTGGCATGTCCTTATATACAATACATTATTCAGATTGACGTTACATCGTCGTGCCAATGAAGCTGAAAAATTAAATAGTTATATGTCTTCTATTGGCACACCAATGGTAATGACACAATTGAAGTGCTTTCTGCCTCCCATTTGCGCGCCAATGGGAAGACAGTGTCGTGCCAATGGGACATCTGTGTTGAAGTTGCCCTTTACCAACGATTGGCAAGCCAATGAGTACGATTCCAAATTTTATAAGAATTCAAATTCCTTAACAAGGAAAGCCCCCTGTGGGAACACAGAAACTGGGCGACGCATGCTGTCCCGGGCTCGCGGCCCGGTCGGGAGTACGGAGTAGCCACGGGGGACTAAACCGGAGAGTAATGGAGTCGCCACCCGGTGTGAACCGGGAAAATGAGATTTAAGGCCGCACTCACCCCTCGCAAGGGAAGACCTCAAACCGTTGGGTTCGGAATGGTCCCTTACTTATGCCACTTGTAATGAAAGGATTTATATAATAATTTAATCAGGCTTAAGTAACACTTATTTCTAAGAATATCATGCTTCTACATTCACATACATACATCAACAAGTTCATCTAAATTTATATGTAACACATATTCGAATTTGCATACAGCCTATTTGCATGTAATCTACGTCTCAATTTACATACATAAGGATTATCACACGGCAAGCATATAAGTTAATGAACGCATTGGTGGACACAGAAGCGCAAACAAATAGCATTCTTACTAGTATGCATATTAAGAAAAGATATTTAAGCGCATAACAGAAATAGACAATTAGAGAGGTAATACAAATGCATAACGTAAAAATGGGTAACTATATGCTAAGATGGACATGTCGTAATGTGATGCAAGAGGATCTGTTTACCGTGTGCGTTCGTGCAGCGTTCGTAGACGCGTTCGAACGGTAAACAGAAGGTTCTCATTCGAGTAGCGTTCGTAAACGCGTTCGAACGGAAATGAAACAGAATGCTCACGTTCGTATGGCGTTCGTGAACGCGTTCGAACAGAAATAAGACCTGATGCATGACAAGGCAAAATACATGCGCGTTCGAGTTGCGTTCGTAAACGCGTTCGAACGGGAACAGACCTGATGCATGAAATGGGACGCAATACATAAAAGACAAATAGTACAATGCGAGGCGCGGCGAAGCATCGTGGTAAAGGATTTTAACCTCTTCAATTAGAGGACCTCTCATCGCACTTACTAAGCCCATGCGCTCGATCGCATCATGCATACAAACATAAAGACAATCATATCAAACTAAGTATGCCCGATCGAGTGTATCTTGCATTCAACCGGACACACATCAACCGGTGCGGCAAAACATCATGGTAAAGGGCTTTAACCCCTCCCCATAGGGGATCTTTCATTCCACTTACTGAGCCCATGCGCTTGATTGAACCATGCATAAAAACATAAAGACAATCATATCAAACTAAGTATGCCCGATTGAACGTATCTTGCATTCAACCGGACATACATCAACCGGCACGGCAAAGCATCGTGGTAAAGGGCTTTAACCCCTCCCCATATGGGGTTTTTCATTCCACTTACTAAGCCCATGCGCTCGATTGAATCATGCAGGACTAAGCAACATACAGAATTCAAGTGACGAGAAACAAATAAACCAAAGCAACACAAAACAAGAGAAGGTTCCGTTTACTCAAGTGGTACGTGGAGTTGTATCCCAAGTACAGACCGCACAACCGTCCATTCGGATTTGGCTACGGAATTTACGTCTGGGTTTCCATCCTATATACCACAAGAGACGACACTCTTCCATTTCATTCAAGCCACAACATGCATCCACAAACGACTCTCATGCGAATAGAATTCAATAATAAAAAAAAAACGAATATAAACTAATGAAAAAGTGCCCTCAGGTCTAACCTTTTAAATCACCTCTCGGATGTACGGTACATGATCGTCGGAAGGGTGGATGCTCCGCAACTCTTCCGGTTCACTGGTTCACTGTTCTCGTTCGTTGTCTTACTATTTTGAGTCGTCGTTCTCCGTCTTTTGCTGCTGCTTTTGACTCCGATTCGCTGCCGTTGCTACTGTTTTGCTGCTGTATTTTAGTTACTATTTTTGGGATGTTTTGGCTACTGTTTTGGGTGTGATTTTCGGTGATGTTATGGTGTGGTTTGGGGGCTGTTTTGATGAGGTAAAGGGCTATTCGGGATGTATTTTGGTCAAGGCAATGAGGGTTCTTTGGTTTGTGATCTTTGGTTATTGAGAGTGAGGGAGAGTTGTGTCTATAAGCTTGGGTGTTTCTTGCGTGAATGAGCTAGGGGAAAAGGGTTGGAAATTCTTTGCTTCTTTTCTTGTAATGGGCGTGCACTAGAGAGAGTGGAGAGATGAGGTGGCTAGGTTAGTGCATGTTTATATAGAAGAGAGCTAGGGTTTGCCCTTGTCTCACAAGGAAGAGATCTAGTTTCCAAATTAGAAGTGATAGGAATGGTATATACAAGATTGAAGGTGGACAAAATATTTTAAATTAGGAAGTCAACTAATCTAAATTGGTGGATATCTTATTGAATTAGGAAGTCAACTAATTTAAATTGGTAGATGTCTTATTAGATTAGGAAGTCAAATATTTGATTAGCTTTGATTGGTTAGGATTGATTTTAATTAGGCATGACATCTTTTTAATTTGGTATGTGATTTTTAGATTTGTTTTGATTTCACCATGTGTTAAATATGTGTTTTAAGTGGGCTTGGGCGTGTGGGCCAAGGTTTGGGCGAATTGGGCTTAATGTGAGGCTAGCAGCAAAACCAGAATTACCGACACCGTTCGAACGCTTCCTCGAACACGGCACGAACGCATGCAATATGTTTTACGTTCGAACGTACACACGAACGCAGCACGAACGAAAATAGTGAACCTTGTTTATTCTGAATTTCCCCTTCCGATGTCCGTTTTCCGTGACCTCCGTGACTTAAAAGGCAGTGCCTCCAAATGAGACTCATCATAGGGACTAATATGCAAAAATACAGTGCCTACACCCCCAACACTCCCTATAAAATCAAATCATGAAATCCCTAATCATTTTTCTCTCTCCTCAGACCCAAACGACATCCCCCTTCTCCAAACTCCCCATGCACCACCCCAACCACTAAATCCATACCATATTCGTCCTTGCCATCAACATAAGTCCGTCCAAGTGTAATTTCTCTCTCTATCAAAACCCTTTTTTTTTCAAGCTCCCTACTCCACACGAGTAAGTGTGAATTCTCTCTCTCTTGGTGTGGTTGCTAGCATAACATTATTGATTCTTGATTTTGTGGGTTATTGCATCTACTATTGTGTGGCTTGACATTTGAGAATTAGTTGTTGCATGAAGTTTGGGAATAATTTTTGTGCATGGTTTGAAGTTGTGAGACATAATTTGAACGAAGTTTGGGGGTTATTGTAAGTGTGGTTTGAAGTTTGTTTTGAAGGTTGTGGTGATTTCAAAATGAGTTGGGATTAGGTAATTGCACTTAGAATCATTATAGGCCAATTTGGGGAATCTTTGAACTCTCGGAGAGACTCTCCCAATTTGTTTTCTAATTTCAAGATCTAAAATGGCCCTGAAAAGACAACGGAAGTATAATGAGGTAGCTTCATCCTCAGAACCCCATATGAACTCGACTATTTTATGTCATCATATGCCTTTAGCTGATATAAAAAATTCCTACAGAGACAGAAGAAGCCCATCCCCGAACGGGGATTTACTATACAATTATAGTAGTACATGTGGTTTGATAGAGTGGTCGCGCAGGATCACTGGGATAAAATCACCCAGCATCCTAAGCCCGCTAATATAAACATCGTTTGAGAATTCTATGTCAATGCTTACGAGCAAAGGAATTATTCGATTATGGTTCGGGGTAAAACAATATACTTTGATTCTACAACCACCAACAAGTTATTTGGTCTCTGAGACATTCCCAACGACCAATACACTGTGTGGGCTGCACAAAATGACTTAAATTGGGGGTGGCACAAACTTTTGTTCTGGGAGCATAATGGTTACTAGCACGGGATGGTACGCCAAGAGCCATTGAGGCTAAAGGTCTTCTACCTGAGGCCCGAATTTAGTTTCAATTCCTTCCCCACAAGCTGCTTCCATGGGCCTATATCACCATTGTCTCTCAAAATATGATGATTTTGTTGGCACTTGATGGCTGGAGAGACCATTGATATAGGAGAAATTATTGCTCGTCAAATTGCCATCATTGCCAAACATTCCACTGGCAATCACTCTTACTTTTCCATTATCATGATCCTCTGTAAAAAGGTTAATGTACCCTTCGACCCGACAAAAGGGATGCAAAAGCCCAAGAGACCTATCAACAGAACAGTAATTGAGCAATGCATGGCTAATGTGGAGGGGATAGCTCCAAGGCCATAAATACATTCATTAACCCTCATAATACCTCAACGAATGGAACTTTTGGAGCAACGCGCAGAACACACATGTATGCCAAGAGAGTTTTAAGTAAATGCTCCGGATGATAGCTAGCGGCATGCAGTTGGACATGACAAAATTCCCTCGAAACTCTACTTTCGATGAGTATACCGCTCAGCGAGGTCTAATGGCAACAACAGCGCCAACAGTCACAGAGGCGGAGGATTTTGATAGTGAAGAGGAATCAGATGTCGAGGATGACTTCGATTTAGAGCAGAAGAGCAATTTTAACCGAACAGCATCCTCCCTAATTTTCCCAGTACTTTTATTCCTTATCTTTTTTTATTGCTTTTTTTCGCTCATTGGGGAGAATGTGCAGTTTAAGTTTGGGGGTGCTATTTGTTTTTACCATGATTTTTGTATTTTATAATGTTTATTTATTTCAAAGAAAAAAACAATTAAACAAAGTTCATGGGTAGTGAGACATAAGTCCGATGAAGAGATTGTTTGTCCTAATGTGAGGTTTGAGAAAACGATAAGTGCTTGAATTTCGTTTATCTGATGCTTTGAGTAGGTGATCTAGATTAGACTCATATACACTTAATAGAAGGTTTCTAGCAGTAAAGACCTGGTTAGTTGATAAAGTGACTAGTCAAGAATTTATTTGATGATGAATGACTATTTACTTAGATATTTTTCTCTGTCTGTTATATGTAGAATGTGTGCTATGACTGGAAAAAAAGAAAAATATTTTGAAAAAAAAAACAGAAAGAAACAAAAAAAGTATCACATATAACCTTTAAGCGTAAAGCTACCAATGGACGGGTGTTAGGACCACCATGATGAGAAATGATACCTTAAAGATTTAAGCTTAATTAGTCAGATACATAGCATCTTTAAGATATTTAGGTCAGTTTGACTCATCGGATCTCAATTTTCGAGACGAAATACCTAAGTTGATTTAATTGGGTACCGAGATGTGACCAAACTTTGGTGCACACACACTGTGAGTCTGACTTAGATAGTTTATTCAAGAGTTTGTCTTTAAGTTGGATAGAGAACTTTTAAGGTTTCTCTGACTTCGTTACTGGGCATTATCTGAGGACGGTATTATGTACAACTACCGGGATTGTTTTGTTTATTTTATTTTCTTCTTTATTTTTGCGTGATTGCATGTGCATGTGAATGATGTTTGTGGGTGTTGTCTCTGTAAGCCTTCATGAGACAATAACTCATCCACTATGGCAGTTTAGATGTTTAATGGCTTGTTACATATGCTAAATACAATCATGATCCATATGAAAGTGGCTTAGTTTATGTTATTTAGGTTTGTTTATTTTATTTTATTTCTGTTTGTTTTTGCTCGGGGACGAGCAAAATGTCAAGTTTGGGGGTATGATGAGTGGTTAATATATCATATATACCGCCCCAAGTCTTGTATTTTGTGAGTTAATGAGAACTTCTTGATTGTTTTGATGTGTTTTTTTGTGTTTTTGTAGGTTGCAATACAATGAGAGAAGCATGGATGTCAATCGTCGACTAAAAGAGGTGCTTTTGGGCATGAAATGCAGTAAAAACCCTATTGTCGTGACTACAGAAGTCCATTGTCGCTCCAACGAAGCTGAAGAATTGAAGATTTCTCTATCTCCCGTTAGCGCGACAATGGTAATGACAGAATTGAAGTGCTTTCTACCTCACATTGTCGCATCAACGGGAATACAGTGGTGCTTCAATGGGACATATGTGTTGAAGTTGCCCTCTGCCAGCGATTCGCGCACCAATGAGTGCGAATCCAGATTTCATAAGAATTCAAATTCCTTAATAAGGAAAGCCCTCCTAACACTCCCTTTAAAAACTAGTTCATCCAGAGACCTAAAAATCATAATTTTGAAGCCTCCAAAAAGACTTTTAAGAGAAGACGAAACACATCAAGTGCAACACGGCACATAGACTCAACAACAATAAGTGAAAGACTGACGATCTCGACAGAGTTTATTCTTTCTCTTGTTGTCATGATGTTTTGTTTATTATTGAATATATTTTTAAGTTTTTTAGCATTAAATCCTAAATATCGGGCTATGATGAAACCATGTATTTTAAGTTTATAAAATTGATTTCTTATATCTTGTGTGATTTCTTGGCTTATTTATTGAATCTTGTGTTTAATGTTTCTTATTATCTGATCACCAATAAGATTGATTTGGTAAACTTAATTGAACTTGACGAAGGAATTTTAGGTTTAGCCTTAGACTCAATAACACACGATCTCTTCTTAGGAATTTTCTCTGCAAGATAGAAATATATCAGTAGGGCATGTGTAGACATAATTGGAACCATATCGTAATGAATTCGGATTAAGTAGGTTAACATATAGTTGATCAATTTATTCTGAATATTTGCACATGACAATCGAAAGAGGCTTGTGGATATTGTCGTGTTCCAGGTTAATAAGTTGATTTATTACACAATACATATTTTAAATAATACTTGGTGGATTCACAATCCTTGATGTCTTTCTCTTATTGGTTGTCTTCGAAGTTTTCATAATTGTCTTTGTTTTCCTTAGCATTAGTTCAAATCAATTAAAACCTCACAATTAATTTCAATTAGATACTCGTAGATAGTTAGTCTTAATATTTAATAAAATAGGTAATAAGTCCTCGTGGAATCGATACGTTTTATACTACTTGAGCGATACTTTCTTACGTAACATGTGAAAATTACGATCATCTTCCCTTATCATTCCAAGAGCTAAGACCATGCCTTACAAGAGTGACTTTCTTTGTCGATGATATCAGCTTCTGAGTGAGATGAAATCGCTCTTCCAAAATCATATGCACCAACTGATGGAGTTGGTACTTGGAGCGCCAATCCGAATAATCTATTATACATTATATTTTATTATTTATTAATAAAATAACTATATTTTCATTTCAACCTTATTAATGGTAATGTCATTATGCATATTAGTTTGATATATATAAAGTGCTGAAAATGATATCGACCTTAGAATAGTCATGTAATAATACAGGACACTGGATGGTCCGACATTGGGATAGTATTACTATTATAAATTATTCTTAAAGTAAATATTCATAGTCGTTGGTTTTGGAATACGGTCGAATTCATATAAGTTGGAAGACTAACACATGTCGTATATTGGAATTAGAGTTCCAATGGTTTAACCCGATGTACCATGAGCAAGGAAAGCTCGTATAGACATGTGGGTATTCATTGGATTGAATACTGAATGACTCACAGGTGATTCCAAATAGCTGGAAGTACATATCATCGTCAATAAGAATCTCCTCCACACTATGATATCATTGACTTTGTGTGTGATCCTCTACATTTTGATGCCATATATGTCAGAGATATTTCATGGTCTAACCGCTATATGTTCGTTGGGTGTGGACTGATGTATATACGACATGTGTCAGAGATCTTTTATGTTGAGGTATATAAGGACCAAGTCCTTTAAGATAATCTTGAAATTCGATACTTAAGTATTCTTCTCCACGATAAGATCGTAGATTTTTTATACTTTTTCCCAATTGGTTTTCTACTCCATTCTTATACTATTTGAACTTTTCAAAAGTATCTGACTTATTTTTTATTTTTTATAAATACCTAAATCTTGAACAATCGTCAGTGAAAGTAATGAAGTATTGAAAACTGCATTTGGCCACTATACTCAGTATGTATTAAGTTCAAAGGTTTCTTTAGTTCTTTCATTTTGTCCTACAAAATGTGATTTGTTCATTTTTCCTTTGAGACATGATTTGCAAATTGGATAAGGTTCTAAGCCTAATGAATGAAGTAAGCATTCCTTCTCCAATTATGGAATCCTTTTGTCTCCAATATGACCTAATCATAAGTGCCAAAGGAATCTTGAATTGGGATTATCCCTTGGTCATTTTGTTGTTATCACATTTAGTTTATTGTTATGATTCTCATTCAATTACAAGACATATAATCCATTCATATTTAGTGCAATGCCAATAAATTTATTCAAATAATAAATATTGCATTTCTCATTGATAAAATGAAATTCATAATTACATTTAGACAAAACTGGAATGGAAACAATGTTCCTTATTGCACTAGGAAAATGTAAAGTCTTGATGACAGAGGAAGATGACACGTCCCCAATGTGGTTGTTGAGACAAGCTCTTCGTTCCCAACTTTGAGGACCACTTCACAGTCATTGAGCAAACTTTTACTCTTTAGAATCCACATGGACATATAAATGTGTGAGGTAGCAATAGAATCTAAAATCCATGAATGAGATATGTAACTTATACCAAGATCAATTTCAATAACAAAGAATGTGGATGTACATTCTTTGGGCTTATTCAAGCTTGTAAGGTACCTATGACAATTCATCTTCCAATGTCATTTCTTCTTGCAATGGAAGCACTCATATTGGGCCTTCTTTTCTTTTTCTTTCTTCGATATGCCTCTAGTTTCTTGGGAGCTTGTTTCTTGCCTTTTCTATTTTTTCTTGCCCTTGTGAGGACCATAGACAGCAAGAACAATTCACTTTTCATTACTTTCAATCTTCAAGATATTTTCGGTCTTTTCATAGGTCTTTAATGAGCTATGAAGCACTAAGTGACCTAGTTGATCTAATCAACTTGTTCATGTTGAAATTGGGAATGAAGCCCTTAAAGAGGGAGTAAGGGATTGTAAGATCAAATCCACCTTAACTTTGAATGTTAGTCCTAAATCAAATGTACATGTTTGATCAATCAAATTGATCATTTTGAGCACATGATCAAAAACAGAAGTCTCATCCTTCATTTTCTTCATGAACAATTTACTAGTAACATCATATTTAGCAGTTTCACTACTTTCACCACACAACTCTTGTAAGTGTTCTATGATTTCCACCCTGAGTCAATCCTTTCATATTGCCCTTGCAAAGATGAGCTTAGAGAGGCTTTGATGTAGCTTTTCACATTAAGTTCATCGTTTTGCCACTTGTGATATGCAACAACCTTTTTAGGGGGAATCATCATCAATAAGATCGGGATCTATCATATCAAAAATATAGAAGAGACACTCGTAATCTAAGATAATCTTGAGCTTACGATGCCAATCCAGAAAATTTGGGCCAGTGAGTTTATCTTTTTCAAGTATTGTGGCTAATGGATTCATTTTGTATTACGTACTCTATTGAAAATAAAAGTTTGTTAGTTATTTTATAGTAATTGTTTTACCAAAGTTTAAGGTCTTTTAAACAATGTTGCTCCCACTAATTTTATTCGAATTCCACACTTCCATATGTGGTAGATGGAAATATTGTTGGATATATTTCTAGTGGGATGTTGAATTCTCATTGTAAATGTCACGCCTCACCTAATACGTTTTGGCACTTCATCTTCAATGAGTCAAAACTCTTTTCATTTTGTATCTGTATATAAGGCTCGACCTTTCCACCTCTAGCAAACAATGTCTCACCTAATAGGTTTTGACATTTTCACTAGTTAAACTAGGCCCAACACCTTTCGTCATGTAACATATATGATTAGCCCTTACCTAATGGGTTTTAGGTTTACAATCATTAGGCTACATAGACAAACAAGTTAAATAGTACTTAAACATATGAGGGTCCCTCACCTAATGGGTTTTATGATTGCCAACATATATTTAGTGGACTACTTGATTGTGTTGGAAGGTTAAGGCTTAATATTTAATCTTAGAGATTAATTAGATATTCATATCTCTATATGAATTTAGGTCTTTTTCTTTTAGTGCGTCTTGATGTTATTATAATTTATACTTTCATTAGACATAGTGCACAAGCACACTTTAAATAAATTTTATGTTTGTCTCTAAACGAGAGGATCATAATCTTTTTATTAACATTTGATAAAACTGTTTCATTTGGCTTAAGATAATCTTTCACAATTCACTGACTAGAGAAAATTCCTAGAAGATGAGGGGGTCCGGCGTGATCACTTAAGTCCCTATCTTCTTAGTCTCTTATCGCCTTGGTGACAAAGTTCTCTTTTAGTACCTCTTTGTTCGAGAATGTCTTAGGCTTTCATGGCTTGTATAATCCTATACTAATTTTGAAACTTTTAAAATATTACTCTTTGATTATTTATCAATTAATATTTTAGTCATATTGATTTATTAAAAGATTTAATCAAAGTTGTATAATAATTATTTTGGTGAATTAATTAATGAGTTTTAGTTTAATTGAAACTCCAATTTGGGTTTAACTTCCTAAAAGGAAATTTAAGTTCAAAACTAGCAACAACTCATTTTTCATTATGATTCTTTCCAAAAATGAATTTTAATGGAATAAGAATTCTAATTTTACTCAAAATTTAATTCTGAAAATTTTACAAAATTTTATAAACTTTTGGGTATTTACAGTAAAATCCTAAAGCTTTGAAAATCTTGCAAATTGGTCTATGTGGAAGAAAACATAAGAGAGAAGGCCACTCTCATGCACACGTCGTGACGCGTTGGGGAGTGCGTCGCAACACAGAGAGGTCAGAGCCTTTTCACCTGATTTTTCAGGTTTTGTCCATTGTGTTTTTTACCAAAAACTCAACCTTTCTGAATTCTAATTGATTTGAAATTTGCAGAGTTGTTAGTTCCTATGTCTAGTGTCACCATAAAAAAATTTCAGCTAGAAAAAATAATTTTATCAAGATAAAATAATAGTATAATGGAATAGTGCTCTATAGGATCCTAAATACATGTTTTTGATTTGTTTTCATCAAAACGACATAACCTCAAAGCTCTAATACCAATGTAAGGTTTTGGGGTTAGCACGAAAGCATTCATGTGACTAGAATTTGAAATTTTCTTCCAAAACCACTTTAAGGATTGTGATTATGTCGTTATTGATGTAAACAAATTACGCTAATAAATTAATCTCATTTAATTTAAACAAACATGCAACTTATATTTATTTATCAACATAAATAAATTCAGTAATAAGAAAACATACTTGAATGTTTTTTCTTTTCTTGACCCTTTCTTGAGTTTCCTTCTTGAATTTTCCCTCGTAATAATACACCAAGCGTTACACCTCTAGTTGACGCACTAGATATCTTCTATGAACAAATCGCTCACACTTTGAGAATAATGAAAATAATTTTCTTTCTTGAATGTTGAAATCTTAGATTATAGATCAAAAAAACTTTCCTTGAATTAATCTTAGAACAATTTAGGACAACCAAGGAGAGAGAAAACACCAAAATTCGGCCAATGGGAGAATTCTATACCCCTTGGCCGGAAATCACACATTTTTATAGTATATGGTTTGCCTTGTTTGTATCACAATACAACAAGGATAATCCAAGATCTCTCCAAATCAAATTTGGTCTCTTTAGGATTCTTTCCCAAATTAAATTAGGAAAATTAATTAAATATGAATTTCTCATTAAATAAGACTTTTCTATATAATCTAAATTAGGACTTAACTAAATAGGGTACTAGTTCACTAAATTAAGACACAATAGGTTAAATATTATTTTTAACTTACTAAATTTTAATTAACAATTAATCAAAATTACATTTAATTTAATTTAATTTATTTCATATAAATATCAAATATTTATGTAAATAATTAAATCTAAATTTTATATTTCGAATTTATTAATTAAATTAATAATTTCGAAATATTACGAATGTCGTAATCTTATTAGGAAATCTTATTTTAATCAAAAATCTAATTTTCATATTAATTACCAAAATAATCATTTATTAACTTTTAATAAACATACTTGAATTTGTAACATAGACGGGAACAGTATTTATGCGACCATCCTAGGTTTATTATCGAGAAGCGATGAAATGATATTAACTCTTTAATATTTCATCTATATGATATCCCATAGACCATGGGTAAACGCCTAACAGCATGACATGGCCCATATTCGATGAATGAAGTGGGAAAACATATGAACCTATTATAATACACTTCGAGCATGTCATTTCATTCCTTCCGATATTTATGTTCCTTATCGAGTCTGGGATCATGGTTAGGTCCACTCAATATATTTCAAAATTCGATCTTGTGGATTTGATATCTCTAATATATCGACTCTTTTGGCCAAAGCCTTGTATCCACACCTTTGAGTTTCCTTGAAATATTTCTAACTTTTATTATCAAAGCTATCAGATCCCTTCTTGAAGCGCATATGACTTCGTATGTTATTAGCTCAAGACCATCTGACATTTATTCATATGGCATGACTAATCGAATGATGATATACTAGTTAACTATGAGTATTATCGTACAAGTCAATATGTGATTTCAGGTCATATGATATAATGACACTAATGTATTATTACGAAGATCAATGACCTTAGATAGTATTACCATATAATCTTACGCTTCTGTAATCGTGTTCGATATTTCATTCTACTAATGAAGATATATATTTTTTGTGTTTTTATGATATACGACTCATCATCCATTCTATCAGCATCAAATGTCAATATAGGCAGCATACAACAATATTGGTCCAGTGATATATTATTGTCATGTATAATAATCATATTTTACCTAGAACTTAATTTGAGACTTATTTGTATAAACATTGTTGAATCTCATAATCACAAACGTCTTCTAGATTAACGATAGTCATTTGACATAATATCTCGGGACATACACATAAAGTATGGATGTAACGATGTGTATAAATCAAATGTATTTTACTAATAAATAATAAATTGTATTATAAAATATTACGCCTTAAACCATAACATCCAAAGCGAGTTTTAGAGCATACACTCTAACAAACTCATACTTGCACTAAAGTCAGTAGTTGTGATACGCAATGCCCATCTTCTCAAGATCATGTTCCATTTGTTCTTAGTTCATTGGCTTTGTGAAGGGATCAACTATATTATCAATCGAATGTCTTTTCTGAACGATAATTTGTCCATCTCCAACATATTCCTTGAGTATGTGATATTTTCTTCGAATGTGTTTGGACTTCTGATGCGACCTTGGTTCTTTGGCTTGTGTTATAGCCTCATTGTTGTCGTAGTACAAATGGAATGTTCTTTCAATGGTTGGAACCACAACTAGTTATGTAATGAACTTCTTCATCCAAACCGCTTCATTTTCTACTTTCAAAGCCGCTATGTATTCTGTCTCAGTAGTGGAGTTCACAATAATGGATTGCTTTGCGTTTTTCCAATTGACTGCTCCTCCATTGCATAAGAAAATGAATCCATGTCTGTATAAACGTCTAAGTCCGTACACTCTTCTACTTTCAGTTCTAGTGATCCGCAAGTCAATATCATGTCCTTGGTCTTTCTTAAGTACTTGAGGATTGCCTTAACTGCTATCCAATAATTTTCTCCCGGATCGGATTGAAATCTGCTTGTTACATTAATAGTAAATGCAATATCCGGTCTTGTACATAACATGACATACATGAGACTACCTATGGCATAATGCATATGGTATTTGACTCATGCGTGCTCTCTTTTGAGGTGTTTTGGGACTCATCGATCTAGATAGATGAATTTCATGCCTACAAGGCAACAAGCCTCTCTTAGAGTCCAACATGTTGAATCTCTGGAGCATCTTTTCTATGTATAAACTTGGGATAAACCAATCATTATTTTGAATATATTTTTATAGATTCTTATACCAAGAATATAGGTTACTTCTTTCAAGTCTTTCATTGAGAATGTTTTGGATAACCAAACTTTGACTTATGTCATCATAATTACATTATTTCATAATAATAATATGTCATCAACATATAATATCAAAAATACAATGACACTTTCACTGACATTTTTCATAAACTCATGCCTCATCTACATTTTTTAAGAAACCAAAAGTTTTGATTCCTAAAATATCCGAGTCTAACGATGGTTGGCATAAATATCGATTGAACCCCTTCTAACATTCACTATTTCTGATTATCTATAAATATCTTCAAATTAAGGGATATAGCCCACAAAGAATCTAAATAAAAAAGTTCAATTTTCACCCCTATTTCAATATTAAACATTCCCAGCTTATGCCATTCCAAAACCCTCTTCTAAAGCTTTCTCTATAGGGTGCGCTTTTCAATTCGAACATAAGATTGCCTAGGGTTCGTTCTTTAATTTGAAATTTGAATAATTAATTAAATTGGTTAGGGTTTAGGGTTTCAAATTGAGTATAAGATGGATGAAGACAATGAATACGATCAACAGCTCGAAGAGAACGACGATGAAGAAGAAGAGATCACGCAGGAGGATGCGTGGGCGGTTATTTCTGCGTATTTTGAAGAAAAGGGTTTGGTCAGGCAGCAACTCGATTCCTTTGACGAGTTTATTCAGAACACTATGCAAGAAATCGTCGACGAATCCGCCGATATCGAGATTCGCCCCGAATCTCAACACAATCCCGGCCACCAGTCCGATTTTGCAGAGGTTTTACACGTTATTTTTGGCTGTACGGTTTGGTAATTTGGTTTAGATGGGAGAGCGTGCGTTTTTATCTTAATAACCTCAACTTTGAATTTGCTTCTATAAAAATCACTTTTTAAGGGAGTACTGTGTGGGCAAAATTGTTATAAAAGAATCCCAAGCTCTATCATTGTTACAGGAAAATAGATAATGCTATAGAGGTGGCAGAAAAAGCTTTAAAGTAAATGTGTGGGGAAAAAATATGCTGCCAAATGAGTATGTTAATGAATTGCAACATAGAAAATGGAGCATTTTAATTGATGTATTGTCTGACTTAATGGAATTGGGTTTCATTTTGCAGACCATCTACAAGATCGGCTTTGGTCAGATATATCTGAGCAAACCGATGATGACCGAATCAGACGGAGAGACCGCTACGCTATTCCCAAAGGCTGCAAGATTGAGGAATTTAACGTACTCGGCTCCCTTGTATGTGGATGTTACGAAGAGGGTTATAAAGAAAGGTCACGACGGTGAAGAAGTTACTGAAACCCAGGATTTCACCAAAGTGTTCATTGGAAAGGTGTGTAATTTGATTTTTTTTTTTTGTATGGATGGGTTTATCTCTGAGAATTCACCAGTTAATGCTTTGTTAATGTACTTTTAGGTTCCTATAATGCTTCGATCAAGTTATTGCACACTATATCAAAACTCAGAGAAGGATTTGACAGAGCTTGGGGAATGCCCGTATGATCAAGGTGGATATTTTATTATCAATGGAAGTGAAAAGGTTTTGATTGCTCAGGAGAAGATGAGCACCAATCATGTATATGTTTTTAAAAAGAGGCAACCAAACAAGTATGCATATGTTGCTGAGGTCCGGTCTATGGCGGAGTCCCAAAACAGGCCACCAAGCACTATGTTTGTGCGAATGCTTTCTCGGACTAGTGCCAAAGGGGTAATAACTCCTCTAGTGTTTGATGATGCCTTTTCATTTCTTTTATTTTTCTGTAAGTCATATTTGTTTTTTCTTTTCTAGTTATCAAAATGTTTTTGGTAATTTCTATATTTCATTTATTATATGACTTGATTTTCTTTCTTTTCTAATTGTCTAGGGCTCTTCAGGGCAGTACATTCGTGCTACTCTTCCATATATTCGGACTGAAATTCCTATTATCATTGTGTTTCGTGCTTTGGGGTTTGTTGCGGACAAAGATATTCTAGAGCACATTTGCTATGACTTTCAGGACACTCAAATGATGGAATTGCTCCGGCCTTCCCTCGAGGAAGCATTTGTCATTCAAAACCAACAGGTGTCTCTATTTGCCTTAAAATTTTCCTTGTAGAATGTTTTGAGTTGCTAATTTGTGTGAGAGAAGTTCTATCCTGTCTTTCTAGTGACAGGGATAAACTTCTAATGTTGCATCTTTCTCATTCATACTCTCTATCTCTCTCTTTTTCTTTTATCCCGAGTTAAAAATGGCTTCTGGATATTAAAGACTTTTCATTGGGTTTTCTTGGATATTGTTCACAACATCAGTTTTTTGAGGAAATTTTCAAATCAACTGATCTTCAGGTTTTCCTTTGTAGAACAACTTATAAGGTCTTGTTTTCTGGGAATGTTCTACTCTGGTTTCCAATTTGTTCTGTACTTGTCTTGTATATTTGTATTATCAAATGTTTTGGTGTCTTCTCTACTATTTTAGTTTTATTCTTATTAATAGACTTACTCAGTAAACTCTTTTGGGCTTCACTTCTAGTTCTATGTTTGCAGTGAAGTTTCTGCCAAAACAGCCTTGTTTGGTCTGTTTGTGATTTTCTTTTTCACTTTTATAAATGCCTAAGATCATGATGTCAGCTCTCGGACCTCTGAGATTATAGGGTTCCTCTCTTGAGTACTGCAGGTTGCACTAGACTACATTGGAAAAAGAGGAGCAACTGTGGGTGTTACTAGGGAAAAGAGGATCAAGTATGTGCTAGCTTGGCAATTTATTTTGGATTTCAAAGTCTTCATGTGAACTTATATTGTGTTCATGGCTGTGCGTTCTCCTTTCAGGTACGCCAAAGAGATCCTTCAAAAGGAAATGCTTCCTCATGTTGGTACAGGAGACTTCTGTGAAACCAAGAAAGCTTACTATTTTGGGTAAGTTTAATTTTTCTGTATCCTTTGGCATTGTTATTACTTCTTAGCTATTTGCATGGCTAAAGATTTTATTGCTGCTGCCTCCAGATATATTATTCATCGGCTTCTTCTTTGTGCACTTGGTCGGAGGGCTGAAGACGATAGGGATCATTATGGCAACAAGAGGCTCGACCTTGCTGGTCCTTTACTTGGAGGCTTGTTTAGAATGGTTTGTTGTGTGTATATATATATCTATAAATATTTTATTAGTTTATTTATGTATATATATGATCTCTACCTTTAATATGAATATGAAGTAAACATGTTTCATTTTTCTTATATCTTTCATTGTAATGCAGCTCTTTCGGAAGTTAACCAGGGATGTAAGAGGTTATGTGCAAAAGGTTATTTCCATAAACCTTGGTTTTTGTTTATGTCTCGCTGTCGTACTTTTAAATGGTTTACTTACATAGCTCAACCATTTTAATCCATTTTATAGTGTGTTGATAATGGGAAGGATGTTAACTTGCAATTTGCAATCAAAGCAAAAACCATTACTAGTGGCCTCAAGTACTCGCTTGCTACTGGAAACTGGGGTCAAGCAAATGCAGCTGGTACAAGAGCTGGAGTTTCACAGGTTTGAGAATATATTAGTTCTTCCATGTGAATGCTAGAATGGTTTCATTGTCCCCTGATTAAAACTTTTTTCGGTAGAATAATTATATTACATTCATTATTCTACAGGTGTTAAATCGTCTAACATATGCCTCCACTTTGTCGCATTTGCGAAGATTAAATTCTCCCATAGGCCGTGAAGGTGAAATTACTTGTGACATGATTATTGTTGCAGTTTGGAGATAAAAGTTTCCTCTTCGGCATCGTTTTTTTTTGTTGGTTTATTCTATTTTATCAACTATTTGTTTTTACCCTATGTGTCTAATGGAGTTTGCCTGTACCAGGGAAATTGGCAAAACCTAGGCAGTTGCACAATTCACAGTGGGGAATGATGTGCCCAGCTGAAACACCTGAAGGGCAAGTGAGTAGTTTGCTACTAAATTGAACTTCTGCGTTTAAGTTGATTCCATAACCCCTTTGTTTTTTAACAATGGCGCCTATGTTTGCATTTTTCGTGTTACTTCAGGCTTGTGGTTTGGTAAAGAATCTCGCATTGATGGTGTACATAACGGTTGGATCGGCAGCATATCCAATTTTGGAATTTTTAGAAGAATGGGGAACAGAGAATTTTGAGGTGTGTACTCATTTGTTCTGTGGAACTGGATGCTGATTTTCTATTTACCTTTTCGTTTTTTCTAATTTCAGCTTTCCTTGATTGTAGGAAATTTCTCCAGCAGTTATTCCTCAAGCTACAAAAATTTTTGTCAATGGTTGTTGGGTTGGTATACACCGTGATCCTGAAATGTTGGTTAAAACTTTGAGAAGATTGAGGAGACGGGTTAGTATGCCTTTGTTTAATCTTTTTGGTAGTCTTTTACAGAGAAAAAAAATTTCACAAACTGCTCGCACTGCACATTTTCCTTATTTTCATCTTTTCGAACACTTTTTTCATTTCTTCTTCTTCTTCTTCTTCTTTATTTATTTATTTATTTATTTATTTTTTTTTTTTTTATTTATTTTTTTTTTTATTTTCGATTGTGCTTGTGCATATAATAAAACTGACTTGGATGAGCCTGATGCGTTTTTCTTCACTGGTATCATTCCAGTTTTTGTCAGTGTGGGAAGCTGTGCGCGCTGGGCCATCCTTTTAGTCATTTCAATATCATTTGTAATTTGATTTGCTCATAATTTTTCTGGATGTGCGCTCTCGTTTTCTTGTGGGTTTTTTGGGTTTGGGGTGTTGGTGGAAGGGAAAAGGGTTCAGAGACGGATGTTATGGCGTGAGATTATTGAAGTCTTATGCTTTTACTTGTCTGTCCAGTTTAATGATGGGAACTACATGAAGCTAAAATAAAAATTGCTGACTAATGAATGAATTTCTTATGATAAGATGCATTCAATTAAGCACAGAAAGATAACTGTAAGGATGCTAACTGGATTGGAGAGTAAATCCATTTAAGTTCTGACTGTCTGCAATTGTCACTGATTGCTTCTGTTCTTTATTCAATGGAACTTATTGAACCTATACATATTTACTAGACTGTTGTACACAATGGGTTTCAGAACTGTCTGACATATGGCTTGACACGTTGTAATCTTGATGGCTTTGTTACTTAAGAAACTACTATCAGAACTGTTAAATCAACTGTCCAGACATATAGTGCTGAGTTTATTCTGCTTCAAGTATCGTTTTGGTATAATTGTATGAAAGTTGCAACAATGTTTCCTGCTTGATTCACTTTCGCAGTCATGTTGTATGGTACTTCAGGCTATCAATATTTCATGGATATCATATGTTGGTTTGTACGACAAGGATATGACCCTTTTTCTTTTCAGGTTGATGTAAATACTGAAGTTGGGGTTGTTAGAGATATCCGTTTGAAAGAATTGCGGATATACACCGACTATGGTCGTTGCAGTCGTCCGCTGTTCATCGTAGAGAAACAAAGGCTTCTCATAAAGAAGGGAGATATCACTGCCCTACAGCAGAGGGTGAGCCTTTTAGAAGTTTCTTTGCTTTTAGTCATACTAATAACGTGTCCTTGCCTTTCCAGTAATTACTTGAGAGCTTTTTGGTGTCTCAGGAATCCCCTGAAGATGTTGGTTGGCATGACCTTGTAGCCAAGGGATTTATAGAATATATTGACACAGAAGAAGAAGAGACCACAATGATTTCCATGACAATTAATGTGAGTAAACTAGATTTGTTTGGTCAAATGATATCTTAATGCATTGTATTATCAACTATTTCACTTTGATGCTATGAAGCAATGATGATGTTTATCTGTCATTTGTTTCAGGATCTTGTACAAGCAAGGCTTCACCCAGAAGAGGCTTATGCTGATACTTACACACACTGTGAGATCCATCCATCCCTGATTTTAGGTGTATGCGCTTCCATTATACCATTTCCTGACCATAATCAGGTAAGTTTGTTGTGTTTCTGGCATTTATCTGGTAAAACGTGTTCAAAGTTTAGTTCTATCTGACTTTTTGTTGTTGATGCACTTAGTCCCCTCGTAATACATATCAATCCGCTATGGGTAAGCAAGCAATGGGCATCTATGTCACCAACTACCAATTTCGTATGGTATGCCTTGGTTCCTTTATGTGATTATAAGTTTGTTTTTTCAGCATGAGATGGTTTATGATCTACCTTGATTACTTATTCTTCTATATGCACAGGATACCTTGGCCTATGTTCTTTATTATCCTCAGAAGCCACTTGTTACTACACGAGCAATGGAACACCTCCACTTCAGGGAGCTTCCAGCTGGCATTGTAAGTATAAAATTTGCATTGTTTTTCCCATTCTGATAACAATTTATTCTAAACTTCATTTTCTGTCACTCTACACTAGAATGCTATTGTTGCAATAGCATGCTATTCTGGTTACAACCAAGAAGATTCTGTTATTATGAATCAATCATCAATTGACCGTGGATTCTTTCGATCCCTGTTCTTCCGTTCATATAGGTAAGCTTATTGCTTTGACATTTTTTGCCATGTTAATATTTTATCCATTTGACCCATGTCTCTTATTTTTTGTTGGAGAGAATTCACATTTAACACCTCTTATTTGATAGAGATGAGGAGAAAAAGATGGGAACACTTGTAAAAGAAGATTTTGGGCGTCCTGATAGATCTAATACCATGGTGAAAACTGAGTTCATGATATTTCTTGTTACCGTCTGCCTGTGTAAATATTTGGTGATTATCACAATTCTTTTTTACAGGGCATGCGGCATGGTTCGTATGATAAGTTGGATGATGATGGTCTTGCACCTCCTGTTAGTATATGTTTAGTGCTGCTTTCTATCGTGCGTGTTCTTAGACAATACATAAACCCATAATTTTCTGAAGTTAATTTGTTACTTCTTATAGGGCACAAGAGTTTCTGGCGAGGATGTGATCATCGGGAAGACCACCCCAATTGGTCAGGATGAAGCTCAAGGACAAGCTTCACGATACACCAAACGGGATCATAGCATAAGCTTACGTCACAGCGAAACAGGGATAGTGGATCAAGTGAGTAATATTTATGTTCCCATTTTAATTCCATTATTTTGTTTTAGAGCTGATTTATAAATCTTATTTTAATTTTGCAAAGGGAGGAAAGTTCCATTTAGAAATGAAGTTTGCCTAATCACATGCTTATTTGTGTAGGTTTTACTGACAACAAATGCAGACGGGTTGAGGTTTGTGAAAGTGAGAGTAAGATCTGTCCGAATACCACAGATTGGCGACAAGTTTAGTAGTAGGCATGGCCAGAAGGGAACTGTGGGCATGACTTACACTCAGGAAGACATGCCATGGACCGTGGAAGGCATCACCCCCGATATCATTGTGAATCCACATGCTATTCCATCTCGGATGACCATTGGTCAGCTTATCGAGTGCATCATGGGGAAGGTTGCAGCTCACATGGGAAAGGAAGGTGATGCTACACCTTTTACGGACGTCACAGTAAGTAATAAACTTTCAAGCTTTCAATTTTGTGATATTTCCCCCCAAAAAAAGTGGTTAGATTCATAAACCTTAAAACAGATCACGACAAGCGAACTTGTAGCATTTGATTTTGATTTTTGTTTGAAGTCTTTGAAAGTTTCATCTTCAAATCTTATTTGATATTTTAGGTGGATAATATCAGCAAAGCACTACACAAGTGTGGGTATCAAATGCGTGGGTTTGAGACCATGTATAATGGTCACACTGGCAGGCGACTCACTGCTATGATATTCCTTGGCCCCACGTATTACCAAAGATTGAAGCACATGGTGGATGACAAAATCCATTCTCGTGGACGAGGGCCTGTGCAAATACTCACGAGGCAGCCTGCTGAGGGACGATCACGAGATGGTGGTCTTCGATTTGGAGAGATGGAACGAGATTGTATGATTGCTCATGGTGCTGCTCACTTTCTCAAGGAGAGGTTATTTGACCAAAGCGATGCATACAGGGTGCACGTCTGCGAGCGTTGCGGGTTGATAGCTATTGCAAACCTGAAGAAGAACTCATTTGAGTGCAGAGGTTGCAAGAACAAGACAGATATAGTCCAGGTGAGATATTCAACATCCACTGAACTTGTTGCTTGTGCTTTCAGATGGGTTCCATTATTATCAATTATTTATTTGATTGAGACCATGTTTGCAGGTTCATATTCCATATGCATGCAAGCTGCTCTTTCAAGAGCTAATGGCAATGGCCATTGCTCCAAGGATGTTGACCAAGGAGGAACCCAAGCCAACCAACCAGAAGAAGAAAGGATCTTAGTTAGCTTCCAGGATGGACAACCCGGTGTTCTCTTACTGTTTTTCTTTTTGTGTTTTTCATTTTCCAAAAATTGTTTTTTTCCCCTCTAAGAATTGTTATACATTTTTTATATTAATGTAAAAACCCAAAATATCAATGAAAGAAAATAATTTATCTAAAATGAATTGAAAATATATAATAGTTGTTTATTTTACTTTTAAAAACAATAGCATTAATGATAGAAAACAATTTAAACTAAAAAAATGTGGATAAAATCAAATTCTATCAAAAAAAAATTTATATGGTCATAGTTTTTGACAAAATTTTAGATATTATTAATCAAAACAAGCTATTAAATGCATTAGAGAAATAAATATTTATAAAAAGAAAAAAAAAGTCACCCTTAATTAATCCACTTTTGTCTAAATTCTGGTGGTTTATATGATTCACAATTGATCATTGAATGTTATTTAAAGCTTAGAGAATGTTAATAGAAAATTTGCTTTCAAATATTTTACTTAATTTTTGTTGGTCCCAATATTACCTAACCTAATGATATTTAACTTTGTTATTATTTTTTTAATTCCAAAATCTATAAATCTTGTCAAAAAGGATCACTTCCACAAAAATTGCTAGCATTAACTCCTTAATGTTGCTTGATTTATCAGCTGCAGAAGCCAGAAACAAGAATGGCTTTTTTAAAGTTTAGGAAGGACCACGAGCAGAATCATAATGCAAAATGATAGAGTGAAACTAGGATGCCATGTGACTCAAGACTTGTGCTTAACTTCCTATCCATTTGGTCAATAATTCGAACCACTATTTTAAAATATATTGGAATGTGCAGCGTTTTCTATCAATTTTGTTGCCAAAAGTCATGTTGACTAACGTCGAATTTGAATTTCTAACCCTAATTACGCTAGTTTTGACATCCTAATTCCAAATTTTAAAACATAAACCATCTTTTAGGGAAAAAAAATCATCATTTCTTTAATTTTTTTTTTATTATTATTATTATTATTATTTTAGATTTCTTATCAAATTAGCCCTTTATAAATCTTTTCTATCACTTGAACAACATTTTTCTAATATCAACTTTACCCCAATTAACCCAAAACCCTAATTTCAAAATCTCTATTAACTGAGAAATTATCTAGGCCCTAACTTGTTTTAGAACACTCGTTCGAACCTTGCAAACAACTTCTCTGTAAAATTTATCTGCGTACACATAGATAAGACTGCGTACATATGATCTTCCCCAATCTTTGTTTGTAGCGAGAGCCTTAATGTACTAAGGTGCCATGTAAAACTGTCGAAATTTTCGTGAATACGAAGAGCACAGACACAGAGCTGCATATACTCGGAGAAAATGCAATTGCATCTCTTATAATTGGCGATGTTGAACCATATTAGAGCAGAAGAGAAATACATGTTTTGAAATAAACCAGTGTGGGTTCAATTTTAGTTACAAACATGAAATCAAAAGAATATCTCACCTACAACATGCATCCATTACTATCTAGACAACAAATGTTGATGATATTTTCTTGAGTTGCTGCATCCAAGAGGAAATGTATAATGGTTTCTCAAATATAGTAAGTATATCATAAGCTACTCACTTAAAGGAAGAAAAAGTTACTGCTTACATGTCTACAGAACTTCTTTGAAGCAAAGCAAATTGTCAATCATCAGGCAAGAAGTCCTCATCTGAGGCATTGTCGAGAAACGAGCCAAGAGTTTTCCGCAAAATGCTGAAAGTTTTGTCATCCTGTTTACCAAAGAGTAAAATCTAATTTATAGCTATTTACATGATTGCAAACAAACCAGCAATCTAGTAACTTTGATGCTTACCTGCTTCTTCTTTTTCAATGATTCCTCCAAGTTAGCAATTTTATCAGCACAGTATTTCTCTTGTTCAGATATCAAACTCTTTTCTTTCTTCCCTGATTTCAAAAGGGCACCATATTAGTTGGAGTTATCTTACTAATAAAAGAGAAATATAATCTTTTTTTTCCCTTACTCAGTTGTTCATAGCGCATGAACAGCCTTTCCTTTTCCCCCTCAAACTTTGAAATAGTATCTGTCAGAAAGCGCTAGAAATTAGCTCTAGACTGAACCAAGGCAATAGATAAAATTGTTTAGCAGTTTCACTTCAAACAGAATCATATCACTGAACAAGGAAAATGGGTAGGACCGTAGG
>SKCR01006599.1:0-51942 GCA_019454045.1 Zanthoxylum bungeanum | reverse complement strand
CATCATACATTTGACCATATGGGTAGACACTTTCCGTTCCCTAGGTCAATAGGTGGGGATACAGTGAGGTGAGGGACCGTATCAATGTAAAATCGCATACATAATGGGTATATATTATATATGTATATATATATATATTGTATATATATATATATATATATATATATATATATCTTTCCTTCTCATTTGGGGGCCTTCGCATGTTGCTATATGTCAACCTTGGTCATTGAAATCGAACGACCATCTGATCGGAGGATAATTTATGTTCAATTAAATTATCACGATTCATTTCATGTCCAACTTGAGGGGAACCCAAAAGGTCACACACAACAAAGTCGAAATCAATGGTTAACAATGCACGTATAATATAACATCATATATGATTGCTGTAGGAATTTTTCATAAATGTTTCAATGTGTTTAATTATTGAACAAATCATTTATGAGGTTCCATAGTGGCTTATGGATTGGTGAATGACGATGGGGGCATTTGGGAATTGGAAAAAAAATTACTATTCATGTGAATAATAATTTTTTATTTGTTTTGAATTCCAATTCTGCTCAAACTATTATTATGGTTTTATAATCTCATTTAACCACTAAATTAAGATCCAATGGCTAAGATTAAATTAGCTTTTATCCCACATCAGATTCTTCATTAATTTTGTTGTCTTTTGAGCACTATATAAACCCAAAGAATTCTTCACAAATTTTTACACTGAACCTTTCATATTTTAGGTTTATATAAGTGAGCAACTCTAAAGTTTAAGAGTAAGTCACTGATTTTGAGGATCCTTAAGTCTAATTGACTAGGGGAACCTCGAGTTAAAAGTTTTGAGGTATTTGCCTTGGCTAGCACCAAGGGCAAAATACCCGTGCACTCAAGGAGTAGTCTTGCCGTTGAGTTTTGGCTTTCGTGTGTGCACCTTTAGAGGCCACACACTGGGTGGCTCTTTGAAACGTGGAAGAGCTTGTTGAGTTCGAGAAAAGCTTGTAGATTGGAGGGAGGACTGGATGAGTCTACAGTTTAAGTAAGTTTTTTTCTTTCTTTACTTTATTTAGAGTTCTTATGATAGTTAGCATGTTTAGGTTTATGTTCTTTGCATGTCTTATGAGTTTTATGCTTAGAATATATAGTAACATGCCTAGGCTTTTAGAATAATCAAAACAAATGGGTCTTGGGCAAAGGGAAAATGGCATAATAATTTTAATTTTCCGCTGCGCACTCGCGGCCGCTTCCCAACAATGACCTAGTCATAATATCCCGATAGCTGTAACATTTAAGAGTACTAGTTCTGTATCCCTGGGTGATCATCACCTCCTTATGACTGAAGTGATTCTTCCATCTTGACATCACACCCAATACACTATGATTCTCAGTAAACGCATAAAGGCGTACACAGAACCTTTTAAAGCCTCGGATGACCAAAACCAAAGCCTATTGATTGTCGTAAGTATTTGCGATGCAAGTCTCAGGTTAAGACCAAATACACCTACCCTGATTCGGATTCCCATAGACACATAGTCATAATTCCAATGAGATTCCGAGGGGTCTATCCAGAGCGAAGCTGTTCCTGATCCAACGGCTAAAAGAACCTCATATCACACTTGCATAAGTATCATATACTTAAATATATGAGGACTATACCGTTAAGCTTACATAACGCGCACAAGTGTAATACTAGCATATTCCGCATTATCGATGTCCAATCTCGTTAATACTACGACTAGGGATATTTAATGATTAAACCTTTCGTAGATTAATACTTTCTCATATCTTATTAATCCGGTATTAATCATATGGACTTTTATCATTTATATATCCAAGTAATCCAATTACAAATGATAAAAGAGCAATTTCCTTTGTCACATAGTTAATTTGTACAAAAAACACCATGTCTTTTACAAAAAGTAGTGCTCTATGGGTCATAATTTTCCAACACAAACATGGCACCAAATCCTCCACAAAACATGCAAGCATGTTTAGTGGAAGTTTGACAATTTCCATTTCCATTTTTTTTTTTTTTTTTTTTCATTTTTGAAAGTCACTTTTTAATAAACACATAAACACACTTTCAGATTTTTCTTCAATTTTAGTAATGAAAACTTCAGAATTCGAAAATTCTATGAACTTCAAAGTTGTAGTTCTTGGCGTCTTCTTAATATGGAACTTGAATCACCTCAATCTGATATCGGTATAAAAGGTTATGGCCAAAATACGATAATTGCACAAAGTCGAAATTTCTGAAATTGTATTCGTTAGAACGCCATTTCAAGTTTCCAATTTCCAAAATCAAAATGTCAAGTCCAGTTTTTGCCTTTATTTGTTCCACATTTTATTCTGATTGATTCCATGAAGTCCCGATTTTATTTTATCTGTAAGAAAATGTAAAACACATCAAAAACATTCACATAACTCGAGAAACTATACAAAATATTAAGTAAAAGGGGTGGTAAATATTGATATATTTTCCGCTCATCACACCATTAAACCTAAGGTTTTGCTAGTACTCGAGCAAAACAACAAAATAAAATGCAATAAACAATTAAAATTAAACTAAGCCACTTTCGTTGGGATCATAGTTGCATTTAGCGTAGATGCAACAAGCCTTTTAACCCCCTAGGTGTCCCTAGTGGACGAGTTATAGTCTCGTGATGGCTTACAGTGATGATACCCACAAACATCAATAAAAAAATGCACACAAAAGCAAAAAGATCAAACAAGTTAGTGACTAAACAAGTGAAACTCTTATCCAAGTTAATAGTTGTTTTTTTTCTTTCTAAATTACCAAATAAGTAAATTCTCGGATTATTTTTACCATTCTTCATATACACAACCAACAAGGTATTAATCAAATCATTGTGCCAACAATATTCAGCAGTGTTGTTGAAAAAGGAGTAATATTTTTGTCCTAAAGTTATATCAGAATTCACACATTTTGTTGGAAATGGAATTTTTTTTAATAACATCTTTAATCCAGGTAGCGAGCGTTGGTTCAGTGACTCCCAAACTATTTGGCTTTAGGGCACTAGGTGTTAAGACACCCCTACGGACTTAATTACTCGGATATCAGATGTTATATATATATATATATAACATCTTTAATCCATGTAGTGAGCTTTGGGCTAGTGACTCCTAAACCAGTTGGCTTTAGGGCACTAGGTGTTAAGACACCCATACAAACTTAATTACTCGGATCTCAAATGTAAAAAATTCTACTGTTTGACGTGAAGAATCTCTGCTTACTGAGGCAAGATGCCCGGTTACTAAGTAGAAGAAACTTTTTAAATATACATAATTTTTTTTTAATTCCATCGCTTTTTTAGATGTGTCATCTGTTAGGGATATTCCCTATACCCAACTTGTGGATGGACTATATGTACATGTATTTGCAATATTTTCATTAATTAATAAAATGGAAATCTTTATTATACGTGTCTTACATAAATTATATGAATCATCAAACACTGTAATAAAGCCATTGGAGTAATAAGATGATGGCTTCAACGCCTTATGAGAATCATTACTCTCAAATGTTCCTAGTCATGTTTTGGGAATAATCTGGGCGTTCACAAATCGGAGAGACTAGCATGATGATATGATCCGCCCTTAAGTGGGGTAGCCGATCTCATAGGCTACTAGCAGAGATCCGTTCGCTTGGTGTATCACATGGATGCATGAGTTGCTCTTGTCCATCGAACTGACCACCGACAGTTTTCATATGGAGTGTTTATCCATGTGTCTGTGAGAAATTTCATGTATCGATTGTATGGCTAGTCCTTAGACTTGAGGTTTTTGTTGGATAATATGACCCATAGCGTCACTATTTGCACAGATCATTGTGTGTTGTAGCAAATTGATATGTTATAATAAGGAAATTGCACTCTCATCATTTGTGATTAGATCACCATAGATATATAAATGAAGAGAGGTCCATATGATTAGTTCCTGGATTGAGATGATATGAGACAGTATCAGTCACGAAGGATTAATCATTAAATATCCCTAGCCGTAGTATTATCGAGACTGGACATCGATAATGCGGAATAGGCTAGTATTGCACTTGTGCGCGTGTGTGAGGGCACAACGGCATAGTTCTTATATAATGTGTTGGAGACTTATGCAAGTGCGATAGGAGGTCGTGTTTTCACCGATGGTACAGGAAACAGCTTCGCTCTGGATAGGACCTGTCGGAATCCCATTGGTATTATGACTATGTGTCTATGGGAGGCCGAAATCAAGGTAGGTGTTATAGTCTTAACCTGAGATGCATCGCTAATACTTACGATAATCGATAAACTTTGGTTTTTGGTGGTAGGGGACTTTAAACAGGTTCTGAGTTACACCACTTCTGGGTTTATCAGAGAGTCGTAGAGTATTGGGTGTGATGTCAAGACGGAAGTGTCACTTCAGTCAATTGGAGTTGATGTCACGCAGGATACGGTACTAGTGCTCTTGAGTGTGCGCAACCAATCGGGATATTGTGACCAGGTCATGTATATCCGATTATAGAGACTATGTTACCAGATATCCGATATGTGCTTCGGCGGGGTAGACACTTATCCAGCCCCAGCCCTAGCACGTGATTATCCGATACTGGACCGATATGCACAATACATTGTATACTACGCTTGAATACAGATCTTTGATATTCTTTAATGGATATGTCCGGAGACTTGGTAGACTTGGTGCTTTGCTAGGAGTCGACCTTGTCTCGTAAATCGGTAGTTAGAAGAACGTAGTACTTGGTACGTACGTGATTCGGATACTCCGACGACCGTATTTACTGTCAACTTATCCGGGGATCTCATGGGTCGCTTCCTGATAATCCACCGATGACGCACAACTTGCACTCTTGAATAATCTGGGATTAAATAGAAGAGAGAGAAAATTAATCTAGGATTAATTACAGAGATATTTTATCTAGGATAAAATATCGTCTAGAGAGAGATAACGATTAATTTGAATTAATCGGTAACTTAATATATTCGATATATCAACGAAATTAGATTTCGACGCGGAAATAAAATTAGATTTTAATTCGGGCGAACGAATTAATTTAGAATTAATTCGTTAGCGACGTGAATAGTGAATTCGCTAGGCGTAATCATTTAATTACGACGCGACGGAAAAAACGTTAAATTGGAATTAACGAACCCGAGCCCGAGTGTGATTGCGAGCGCATTCGTATTTCAAATTCGAGTGCGGCGAGGCAAGTCACATCAAGCGTCAAATTAATCGTCACATCAAGCGTCAAATCAAAAGTCACTTTGAGTGATTAATTGATTTGATTAATGGATTGAGTGAAAGACACTCAACATGTCACTTATTAAAGTTGATATAACTTGATGGACTTGATATTTGAGTGTGGAACACTCAAGCTTATTACATTCAATTTATTTGACTTTTTGAAAGTTAAAATGAATTGGTAAATCATTTAATATTTTTTGAAATATATAAACAAATGATTTACAACTTTTGTAATAACTTAACACATTTCTTTCTCTCTCATTTTTTGCTCTCTTCTTCTCACGCCCAAAAACAGAATATTTGGACTGGTTTTGAACCAGAAAAACGTGACACTAAAGGGAAGCAAGAGTGGTTTTTCATGGTGAGAAATCAAGTGCTAGCACACTTACAAGTTCTTACGAAGGTGGTAGGGAGGTTCGACCATGATCCGGGATCCGTCCGACGAAATTTGGAGCTCCATTTCGCAGCTCAAAAACTGAAGACAGAAGGCAGTGGACTGCATGCAGTGGGCGTCCATGGCAGTGCGTTTTTGGCTTCATTCGTCTTCGATTCGACTCAACCAACCAATGTAAATATTCTGCTATCTTCGTTGGTGTATTCACGCATTGTTTTCATGTCTTGTTTGATCTTGGTACCTTAATAAAAACCAACAATGGCATCAAGAGCTATAGGTTCAAGCATGAAAAATGTAGGGCTTAAAATTGGGTATTTTGGATTTGAGCATGATTTTATAAAATTGGATGTTTGAGCATGCTTAATATATGTAATATTGAAGATTGATTTGATCATTTTCAACAAAATGTGATTGGATCAATTTTGCCCAAATTGGAAGTGTTGGCCGAATATGTGACTTGTTTGGAGTTCTTGGAATTTTTTGTTTTTGATTCATTTGATGAGTTGAAATCATTTAGGATAATGTTAATTTGAAACCAATTAGATTGGATTTTGAATTGAACTTAAAATCCCCAAAAGTTATCACCTTGGCCGAATGCTATATTGATTTTGGGTTCTTGGAAATTTTGTTTTTTGATTCATTAGATGAATTGGAATCATAATATTTGATGTTAATTTGAGGTCAATTGGATAGTACTTTGAATTGGACAAAAAACCCCAAAATCTCATGTTGGCCGAATGTGATGGATTTGGAAATCTTGGATTTTTCCATTTTAATTCATTGGATGAGTTATAATGATGTAGGATGATGTTGATTTGAGATTGAATTGGATTTAATTTTGAATTGGATAAAAATCCCTAAATTCTATATGTCGGCCGAATTGCTTATTGCCCTAATGACTTGGTATATTTTTGATTTTGTGACACTGGATGTGTATGAAATCAAATTGGATGGTGATTTAATGTCGATTGTGGATTCGGTTGGATTGAAACCAAATCGGACACAAAAATCCTCCTTGGCCGAGAGCTTTGTAGCATGTAAATGGGTTTGATTTTTCAATTTGTATGTTGGACATGTAATAATGAATTGAGTATGATTAATTGGACCAATTTAGTGTTTTAGAAATATTGATTTAGTTTATTAATCATGTAATACACTTTAGTTTATTGAATATGAAATTGGATTTTGTATATTTAATTAATTGGGCCTAATTTTGGAAATTGGACTTTAATGTTGTATTTGGGCCTATTGGGCTTGATTTGATCAAGTTGGATTTAGGCCAAATGGATTGGATCCAATTGGGCCCAAAACCTTAACCATAAAGCCCAAATGCAACTAATGAACCTTTAAAGTTTTATTTCTTTATTTTTAATTAGAGTTCTTATGATAGTTAGCATGTTTAAGTTTATGTTCTTTCCATTTTTTATGTGTTTTTATGCTTAGAATATATAGTAACATGCCTAGGCTTCTAGAATAATCAAAACAAATGGGTCTTGGGCAAAGGGATAGGGGCATCATAATTGTTAATTTTCCGATGCGCACTCGCGGCCGCTTCCCAACAGTGGTATCAGTGCACCATTTTTGTTTTGATTAGTGTATCTAATTTGAACTCGAAATTGGGTGTGTAAAGATCGTTGGAAAGCTAACACCCTGAACATAATTTTAGGCACAAGTTTTACATGATTTAGTTAAGATTTGAATAGTGAAATTGCATTTAAATTTCACACATCTGTAAAACAACATGAATAGTAAATTTATTTGATTAAAATAAAATGCAATATCATAATTAAATATTAATCCAAGTTATTTCCTGCCTAAAATAATTCCAACATATAAAAACTCATATGCTTGATGATTCTATGTATGATTATAATTGGCATGATTATTTTAGGGTGCAAGCATGTAGAGACTTTCTAAGGAAATAAAGAGTGTATTGCTTATCCCTTAGCTAAGTAATTATTCTGTGATGAACTTAGAAATTTATTACCTTTAAGGCTAATAAATAAAAATCACTTGTTTATAATAAAAGACATTATAAAAGATACAAGTGCGGTGGGACCAAGGCGTTAATAAAACTTTGCAAACTAAAGTTAATTTAACCAAAGGTATTACTAGAGTTAAATAATGATTTGGTGTCTTCCTTCACTCACTACCTTTTTATAGCCAAAAGGAAAAGTTGTGAAGACATCTAGATAATCATTTACTAAAGGCTTACCTTAAAGCATATTTAAAGTGTTGGACTAATTTGGAGGATCTATTGTTTATTCCTATCACCAAGGCAATAAGTGCCTAATAGGTAAGGGTATTTAAGGGAGTTCACTCCACCCTCCATCTGGGGAATTTTTAATGGAGGAATCCATTTGACAGTTATTCACTTAAACTTGCTAAAATCCTCAATAATAATTTAAGTCTAAAATTTGCCTCCAATTATAATGTATAGACCCAAAGGGCTTAAACCGTATTGGCAGGACTAGGCTTTACCAGACTGACCAATACCAATTTGTCCCTAAATCCTACTATTGATAATGGTTTGAATTTTATGAGTCATAAGACGTAGCGACCCTTAGGCGTGGTCTTATGACTTACTGGCAAAGATTGGGTGTCCACAAGGACTAGCATAAGCTTTGGCATGTTTGATTATCCAACCCAATGATCAAGGAATTGTGATTTATATCATAAATTGGTTGGGAACCTACCTAATTATCGTATTTTTATAACGACTGGCCCAAGTCGGAGTTGTGAAATGATGATAATGGGATCCTTGCCCACAAGAAATCCATCATATTCCTAATTTTAACTTTCTCTCTTAACATGTAGGTTAAAATATTTCACAAACATTCAAATGGAAAATAGAATATAACTTCGTTCCATCCTTGATGAGCATAAGCTCAAAGGGGACAACTACAATGACTGGTTTAGAAACCTTGAAATTATCTTACGAGAAGAAATTTTTTTTCTATGTTCTTGAAAGACCATTTCCCCTGAACCCGCTGAAGATGCTGACCAAAATACATTTGATGCTTGGAAGAAACACGTCGATGATGATGAGCAAGCAGTTTGCATAATGCTTAGCTCTATGTCGGACGAACTTCAGAAAGCTCACGAAGATATGGATGCTCAAACCATCATCTTTCACTTGAATGAGTTGTATGCAACTTCCGTTCAAACCGTGAGATTCCAAGTGTCATGTGTCTTATTCCAAAAAATGTATAAGAAAGGATCTGTTAGTGAACATGTGCTTAAGATGACTGGCCACATTGAAAAATTGTCCAACCTCGGGTTCATCATGGATCATGAGATAGGTCACGATCTAATTAGTCAGTCCTTACCAAAAGACTTCTCTAACTTTATTATGCAGTTTCATATGTCCATTAAAGAAGCTACTTTAGCATAATTGCACAATCTGATAAAGCAAGCAGAGAAGGACTTGAAACCGGAGCTTAAGACCTCCGTCATGCTTACGGGTAAGGACCTGAAGCCACGAGGCCCAAAGAAAAATTAGGGCAAGGCCAAGGTTGTTGGACAGTTATGACCCATAGCGTCACTATTTATACAGATCATGGTGTTGTTGTACAAATTAACTATGTGACAAAGGAAATTGCTCTTCTATCATTTGTAATTAGATTACCAAGATGTATAAATGGTAGAAGGTCCGTATGATTAGTTCCAGATTGAGATGATATGAGACAGTATCAATCCAAGAAGGTTTTATCATTAAATATCCCTAGTCATAGTATTATCGAGATTGGACATTGATAATGCAGAAAAGACTAGTATTACACTTGTGCGCGTTGTGAGGGTATAACGGCATAGTTCTCATATATTTGGTTTAGGATGCACATGCAAGTGTAGTAGGAGGTTGTGTTTTACCGATGGTATGGAAAACAGCTTCGCTCTGGATAGACCCCTCGGAATTCCATTGGTAGTATGACTATGTGTCTATGGAAGTCCGAATTAGGGTAAGTGTATTTGGTCTTAACCTGAGACTTGAACCAGTAATACTTGCGACAATCAATGTACTTTGGTTTTGGTCATCCGGGGCTTTAACAGGTTCTGTGTACGCCTCTTCTAGGTATATTGAGAATCGTAGTGTATTGGGTGTGATGTCGAGATGGAAGTATCACTCCAGTCATAGTGGAGATGATGATCACGTAGGATACGGAACTCGTTCTCTTATATGCTGCAGCTATCGGGATATTATGACTAGGTCATGTTTATCTGATTATAGAGACTAGTTACTAGAGATCCGATATGTGCTTCATACGGGGCAGACACATTTCCAGCCTCAGGCCTTACACGTGACATCCCATGCTGGATCGAAATACGCAATACTACATATACCACGCCTGATATAGATCACATATTCCTGTAAGGATATTTCTGGAGAATTGGGTAGGCATGGCGCTTTGCTAGAAGCCAACCATGTCTTGTAAATCATTAAAAACGTAGTACTAGGTACGTAAGTGTCCGGATAGTCCGACGACCGAATTTACTGCCAACATATCTGGGGATCTCAAAGGTCGCTTCCCGAAGATTCATCGATGACGTATAACTTACACTTTATTAATCTGTGATTATTTAGTTGAGAGAGAAAATTAATCTTGGATTAATTACGGAGATATTTTTTCTGGGATAAAATATTATTAAAGAGAGAATATGATTAATTTGGAATTAATCGATAAAATAATATATTCGATATATTATACGAAATTGGATTTCAACGCGGAATTAAATTTAGAATTTAATTCGGGCGAATGAGTTAATTTATAATTAATTCGTTATGGACGTGAATAGTAATTTTGCTAGGCAAAATTATTTAATTACGTCGCAACGAAAAATTCGTTAATTTGGAATTAGCGAACCCGAGCCCGGGAGTGTTTTGGGGTGCACTCGCATTACGAACTAAAGTGCGGCCCACAAGTCACATCAAGCGTCAAATCACTAGTCAATCAATTGATGTGATGTCTAGTCACTTTGAGTGATATGACAACTTGTCATTGTGATTGATGGTGGTAGTTGGCAAAGCTTTAATGCTTTGAGTTTTGGTAAATGAATTTTTTGAAATGAATTTTGTGTATTAGATACACATATCATCCAACAACCAAAACAACAACACTCTCTCTCACTCTCTTCTCTTTCACGCCCAATGGGCATTTTTCTTCTTCATTTTTTCTATCAAAGCCGAAAATGAAGAGGAGAAGCAAGGGAAATTTTGTGGCAAAATTTCTAGAGTCCTAGTAGGCTTTAGGAGTCTTGCGAAGGTAATAGGGAACCGCACCAGTGAGCATGGAATCATATCACAAAGCTTGGAGCTTGAGATCATCCATGGCCGAATTTAGAGGAGCAAAAACCAGTCAAAGCCGTGATGATTTTGTTCTTTACATCGCTTAACTGATCAATGTAAGTATTCCGCAACTTCTTTGATGTATTCACATGATGTTTCTATGCTTAAAATGATCCTTGGGACCTTAGAGAAACCCAACAATGGTATCAGAGCCATTTGAGCATGAAACTTGAACTTATGGTTAAAATTGGGTAAATTGAATTTGAGCATGATTTGATAAAATTCTTTGATTGAGTATGCTTGAATGATGTTGTATTGAAGTTGTATTGGATCAATTTCATGAAAATTTGATTGGATGATTTTTTGCCCAAAAAAATAGGCTTGGCCGAAACTTGATGAACCCTGATGTCATAGTGTTTTTTGTTTCTTTGATCATTGGATGACTTGAATCAAATTTGGAAATGTTTAATTGAGATTTAATTTTTGGTTTCCTCTAAAGGTCCCAATATAATTTATCAAGCATGAAATAAAAGTAAATACAATTATAGGAGGTGCGGAATAACTCACAATGATCGGTAGAGATGCTACGAAGAACAAAAATGAACTTCAACTTTCTGCCTTCTCCAAGCTCGGCAGTGGGCTGCTCGGTGTGGGGACTGCTCGGCAGTGGCTTGTCTTCCTCCTCTAAGAATCGGCCATGGATGTCCTTTGAAGCTCCAAGCTTTGTGACAAACTTCCATGCTCACGAACTCACTGCCCTATCACCTTGGTATGCCTCCTATGGTGTGCTAGCACTTGGATCTTGCAACAAAATCACTCATTTCTTGTCTTTATTTTCGGTCAAACCAGTGAGAAGGAGGAAGGAGATGGCCTTGAGGCCGAGAGAGATGAATATGAGCTTTTGGCTCCAAAACGTAAAATACCGAGAGAGAGAGAGAATGAAAATGAAAAAGTTGTAATAGGTTTTATATTTTCCAAAATTAATAAACCATTTACCACTTCTTAATTTCAAAAAGACAAGCATTAAATGCTCTCTTTCATCTCACATCAACTCACATCAATCAATCAAATGTCACATCACTCAAAGTGACATGTGATTTGATGCTTGATGTGACTTGTGATTTGACGCTTGATTTGACTTGTGTGCCGCACTCGAATTCGAAAAGCGAATGCGCTCGCAAATAATCTCGGGCTCGGGTTTGGTAATTCCAAATTAACGAATTTTCCGTTGCGTCGTAATTAAACGATTACGCCTAGCGAAATCACTATTTACGTCGCTAACGAATTAAAATCTAATTTTAATTCCGCGTCGAAATCCAATTTCGTATAATACATCAAATATATTATTTTATTGATTAATTCCAAATTAATCATTCTCTCTCTTTAATTGATATTTTATCCCAGATAAAATATCTCCGCAATTAATCCCATATTACTTTTCTCTCATTAAATTAATCCCATATTAATTAAAGTGCGAGTCATACGTCATCGGTGAATCTTCGGGAAGTGACCCATGTGATCTCCGGATATGTTGGCAGTAAATCGGGTCGTCGGACTATCCGAACACGTAAGTACCTTGTACTACGTTTACACCGATTCACAAGACAAGGTTGGCTTCTAGCAAAGCGCCATGCCTACCCAATTCTCCATAAACATTCTTACAGGAATAAGCGATCTATATCAGGCATAATATACATGGTATTGCGTATTTTCGATCCAGTATCGGATGATCACGTGCTAGGCCTGGGGCTGGATTTGTGTCTGTCTCGTACGAAGCTCATGTCGGATGTCTGGTAACTAGTCTCTATAATCGGATAAACATGACCTTGTCATTTTATCCCGATGACTACAGTAATTAAGAGAACCAGTACCGTATCCTACGTGACCATCATCTCCATTTGACTGGAGTGACACTTTCGTCTTGACATCACACCCAACACACTACGATTCTCAATATACCCAGTATTGGCGTACACAGAACCAGTTAAAGCCCTGGACGACCTCAACCAAAGAATATTGATTGTCGCAAGTATTAGCGGTGCAAGTCTCAGGTTAAGACCAAATACACCTACCCTGATTTAGATACATAGTCATACTACCAATGGAATTCCGAGGGGGTCTATCCAGAGCGAAGCTGTTTCCCATACCATCGGTGAAACACAACCTCCTATTACACTTGCATGAGTATCTTATACCCAAATATTTGAAAATTATGCCGTTGTGCCCTCACAACGCGCACAAGGGTAACACTAGTCTTTTACGTATTTATCGATGTCCAATCTAGATAATACTCTGACTAGGGATATTTAATGATTTATCCTTCGTGGACTGATACTGTCTCATATCATTCTCCGTCCAGGAACAAATCATAGGGACCTCTCATCATTTATACATCTAGGTGATCTAATCACAAATGATAAGAGAACAATCTCTTTTGTCACATAGTTAATTTGTACAACAACACAATGATCTATACAAATAGTGACCTTATGTGTCATAATTGTCCAACAATCTCCCACTTGGCCTATAGCCAGTCACTCGAGTGTCTTACACCCGAACTATGTACGGTTGGCTCAAACTGCTGAGAAAAGGCTTTCTTCAGCGAATTTGCATGATTATCATCTGATGCGATTTATACGATCATCATATCGCCACAATGTATGATCCGAACGAATCGGATGAATAGTCGAAGTATATATCTGGATCGTTGATGAGATCATTAATTCTTTAGCCTGTGCTGACGCCTAGCTCAGATGCAAACAGAATTATATCTAATCTAATTAGATTTATTTTCGACCCAAATGGCTTCTATTGCTTCCTCAACTGCAGTAATAATCCGCATTTGTTGTTTATTCGGTAACAGTATCTTGCTTCGAAGATTTCCAGCTCACTGTTCCGTAATTCAAACTGTATAGTACCGTTTGCGACTTATAGTCATTTTCATCGGTTAGGAAACTTGCTACAGTGATCCCAGTCACTTCAAGTTCTCCATCTCCATAGTATAAGACAACATCCTTAGTTCTCTAAGATACTAAGTATGTTCTTAAAATCAATCCAGTGACTATCACATGGATTGGCCTGTTTGTGAATCCATATGCTCAAAGCGTATGAGACACCAGGTAGCGTACATTTTTCAATGTACGATTCCACAGAGAGTTTTCGAAAGTCAAGCTTTCGCCGATAATTATTATTGGAATATCATTTCCAAGAAATGACATATTATCATTATTTTATAGGACAACCACTGTCAGTGCGCTCCCATTAACCCTCTTATATACACAAGAATCTTTTCATTTTGAATTAAATCATAAACTATTATGATTACATCAAAACGATAATTCCAAGAACCTAATGCTTGCTTCAATCCAAACATGGATCGAATAACCCGCAAACCTTGTTTGATAGTTATGGTACGATAAAACTGACAGGATGTTGTAAACATCCTCCAACTGGTTTCATTTTCAGGAAAGCGATTTCCCGTTAAGCTGTCATATTTCATCTATGAAACATGCAGCATTAGCAAACATTATCCAAATGGATTAATCATGGCAACAGGTAAAAGGTTGAATCGAAATCAACATAATGTTGATAATGATACCTTTCCGCTAAAAGCCTAGCTTTATACGTTGGTATGTTGCCTTCCATGTATGTCTTCCTTGAAGACTTATACAGTACCGATAGGCACAATGCCTTGCGGTACATAAACTAGTATCCAAACTTGTTGATATACATGGAATCCATTTCGGACTCATGGCACTTTTCCATAATAGGGAGTCGATACCTTGTATCACTTCCTCATACGTAGTCAGTTGGTATTCCTCAAAAGATTAACATTTTTATGAGGTGAGATCAGAAACCCATACCCTAGGTTGTTTTCTGAATCTCTCCGACATACGCGGTTCTTGTGTATTCGAAGATTATTAGTAATAGTTTCATCCTTGATAAACTATTTGTGTTCTATTAAGGAATAAGTGCCTTGAATAGTATTACTCCAATTTTCATCGAGTTTTACTATCCTCCCACTTACCACTGCATATCGATATTCCTCTTAGGAAAACCGCATGGTGAGCAACAATCTAATTGTTCTCTAGTGAGTTGTATAAGTACTATACTTATGGTATCCCTTGGATAACCTACATTTGGCACTTATCCAATTTGGGTTTTAGTTTGGTATCATCCAAACATATGCCTAGCATACCCAAATTTGTAGAAATGAGAAACCCGGTTTCTTTCCCGTTCATATCTAATATGAAATCTGTGTAACAGATTTTAATGGAACCTTATTCTAAATAAGTTCTGAACTGTTGAATGCTTATCCGTTGAAGGAAATGATAGCTCAGAGCGACTCTTGATTAACCTTATCATGTCTAATAAAATTCGGTTACTTAGTTCGGACACACCGTCAAATTGACATGTTCCGGGAGGAGTCCTCGTTGAGAGAATACTTTACTCTTTCAAGTATAGTAGAAACTTATTGCTTAAGTATTTCCATTTTGGTCTTACCGTGACCGTTATAATACTGTAGCCGATCTGTTTGTCTATTTCGTGTCGAAACTGTAAAAGTTTATGATTTGTGTTCTTCAAAAGAAACACATAACCATAACGAGATGCCACATCCGTAAAGGTCACGAAATATTCATATCCACCTCTAGCCTAGCTAGATATGGGCCCACTTGCTTCACTATGAACTAGGGCTAACAGATAGGTGGCATTTACATTTTTACCAAGTAATAGTGTTTTAGGCACTTTGCCCAATAAACTAGATTCGTAGACTTTATTTGAATGGAATCAAATAAGTCATAGTACCCACTCTTCCAAAGTGTGGATATACGATTCTTGTTTAATGTGTCCCAGACAACATTGCCACATTAAGTTTCAACTGATCAAATCAGTCTGAGCTATTCGTTTGTCATGTCATATATTTGAGATTTATTTATATTCAAAATATAAATTTATTATTCACATCTAATGTGTTTATCTCAATATCATCTTTATAAAATGAAACACTTTAGTGTTCTAGAATATAAAGGTTCACCCGCAGCGGGTTAAACACTGATATAGAGATAATGTTCCTAGTCAAACTAGTTACATTATAACAGTTTCCTAATTTAGATACACACCCGAGGGTAGTTCCTAAAATTAGGTTTCTATGGTTAAAACAGCGACTTTCGTCCCGTTTCCGATTCTAAGATAAATCTCTATTGAAGTCAGTGTCCTGTTCAAAACAAATTCTGAACATCAATATATATATGTACCACACTAAGTATTTAAAATCCAATTTTAATACTAGTAGTGAACATAATTATGACAAATATATTGAAGTCAGAGCCTTGCTCATCTTCAATTCCTTCATGTCTGATTTGTCCAAACGGCAGTCACGCTTCCGCGATCCCGTTTGCCACATTTTAGCAGACATTTTGCGATATGTCTTTTATCTTCCCATAAGATTATAATGATTTTGCCTTTTCCCTTTTCAACATTCCAGTAGCCTTTGGCCAAGCCTTGGGTTTCTAGAATATTGAAGTAAGGTGCGACTAGCGCTACTTGCCAAATTGCAAAGTTTGACTTTTATCTCATTGAGAATAGTCATTAACTCTCCAATAGTTATCAATTGCAATTTTAGTACTTCTAAAATCTAAAGATAGATTTTATGAAGATCTTTCAATTTCAGTATCATACTTTAAGGATCTAATCCTTAGTTCTGATTCAGAAATTAAGGAGTCTTCTGCGACAAGCTTAATGGATTAAGCACTTAAGTTATCATTACATAAATCTTCCAAAGATTATGCTCTACTATTTGCTTAACTCCGGGCTTAGGCTTAATATATTATTTTATCAAATAAAATAACTTATTATTTTTCCAGGACCATCCTGAAATAATTCCCAATTTGTAAATTATAGTCGTTTAAATACATTTTCACCCAGGATTATGTTTTAAACACTAATCGTTCAGTTATCTTGATTCTGACAGTCCAACTATTTAATCAACGATTTGTGGTACTATTTATTATAATGATTATTATAGTCCAACTATATAATCAAATATAATTTAAATTAATTAACCTCAATTACATTGATTACTATAATCCAATTATAAAATCAACTGTAAATTGAAATTAATTAATTCAAATATATTGATTACTATAATCCAATTATAAAATCAAATATAATACAGTCCAACTGCTTATTAAAACAACAATTTAAATATTAGTCCAACTAACATTTAATTGATTTGACGAATGATATTTGTTTGAGCGCGTATGGTGAGTAATTGAACGAATATTGCAAATTCAATTCTTGCCTCCCGCTATTTTTCGGCGAGCCTCTAACCCTCTGTCGAGTACTCGGGAAACCGCGTTTCCTACTGGGCTTGGATCCCGTTAAATATCACACAATCTTGACTTTGGCCAACAAATTTTATGATAATTAACTAGGTAGATCTCTAAGATCAATTGGATCCAATCCAATTCCTAGATCCGGTAGGGGGACATCCAAGTCCGAAACATATATCTTATATATGCCAATACATCCAATGTATTACCTAGCCTTTTTCCTCTGAATCAACTAAGCCTTGACTTTGGCACAACAAACTTAGTGATCCCAGTCAAGCGCGACTCATTGACCATGGAAAGCTTCGTAATCAATGTCGATGGACAAGAAGTGGTCTTGACATTGGCCAACAAACCACAACTTGGATAAGACACTGATATGGAACAAAGCCCTCGTGATTGAAACACACCCTCGACAGACAAAGGCCTTGACTTTGGCCAAAAAGCCAATGCCAGTCTCGGATCTTGAGTGAGAATCACTCAATGGAAGGGAAAATGCTTAATATTGTTTGAGGGCTTTTCGCGTGCAAATTGGCAACCAATTTATTATATTTGTTAAGGTCTCATCATCATACACCCTTAAACATGCATTCTAAATACATAATAAAGCGCATATGAAAAATAATAATGATATGCAGATGGATACTTTACACATTGATCCTAGATCAAATCTCTCACTTTCTCTCTCCAGCTAGCACTTGTATTTACTTCTACCCGTTACACTACACTTCTAAAGAAACCTCATTTGCATTGAGGGGAATAGGTGAGAAGAGAATACAAAGAAATATGAGGTAATAAGGCTGGACACGCAGGTCCAATTAATAAATCAAATTTATTACAATTTCCAAAATTGTCCCACCCATCTAATATCCATCCGATATACATTATTCATGCATCGCAACCATGTATTCACACAAGCATGTTATCAATCAATATAATCAAATTAATTAATCTGATAATTAGTGATCATCCAATGTTCATACAATGATTTGATTTTGTTCGAGTCAAACTCGTTTTGCGAACAAGTACTCAAAGTACGAATTCTCGAATTAAATTAAATTACATAATTAAATCTAATTCAATTTGTATTTAATTCTAATTCACTATTTAATTCCAAATTAAATATTACACTTTATAAATTAACCTTTACGACTTAAATTCCAAATTTAATCGTTGCGGGTCTCAAAACCCGATTAATATCCAACATTAATTTAATTAAAGTCCAATGGGCTTTTAATTAATTTCTTCAAGGCGTTGACTTTTGGTCAACTCGGGTCAAACCGAATAACCAAAATCTAATCCGGGAGTTACCCCATAAGCCCAAAATAAATTTTGGCCCATTAGGCCCAATTAATCATTAAAGGTTCATTAAGTCGCATTTGGGCTTTATGGAAGCGGTTTTGGGCCTAATTGGATCCAACCAATTTCGCCTAAACCCAACTTTGTACAACAAAGCCCAATAAGCCCAATAACAACTTTAAAAGCCCAAATCCAATTTTAAGCCCAACTTAATTAAATTACAAAATCCAATTTCTCAATTAAATTAAATTAAAGTGTATAGCATTATTAATTATCCAAATCAATATTTCGAAAACACCAAATTTGTACAATTAATCATGCTTATCATCACAAAACATATCCAACACATTTGGATCAAAATAAACCCAATAAATCATGCTTAAAGTATCGGCCAAGAAGGATTATATATCCAATTTCAAATCCAATCCAATTGAACCAAATTAAACATTAAATCAACATCCCTAACATGATTCTAACTCATCCAATGAATCAAAAATCAAAATTCCAAGACAATTTAGGGTTACAAATTTTCGGCCATCACACCAAAATTTGGGAAAATTGTTCCAAACATTTTTTCATCAAATTGATCCAATCAATCATCAATTCAACAATATTTAAGCATACTAATTCATCCAATTTCATAAAATCATGCCCAAATTCATTTTACCCAATTTTAACCCTAAAATCAATTTCATGATTTCAAAGGCTCAAGATACCATTGTTGGTTTCCTCTAAGGGTCCCAAGATCATTTATCAAGCATGAAACAAGTGTAAATACAATCTTAGGAGGTGCAGAATAACTCACAATGATCGGTAGAGATGCTACGAAGAACAAAAACGAACTTCAACTTTCTGCCTTCTCCAAGCTCGGCAGTGGGCTGCTCAGTGTGGGGACTGCTCGGCAGTGGCTTGTCTTCCTCCTCTAAGAATCGGCCATGGATGTCCTTTGAAGCTCCAAGCTTTGTGACAAACTTCCATGCTCACGAACTCACTGCCTTATCACCTTGGTATGCCTCCTATGGTGTGTTAGCACTTGGATCTTGTAACAAAATCACTCATTTCTTGTCTTTATTTTCGGTCAAACCAGTGAGAAGGAGGAAGGAGATGGCCTTGAGGCCGAGAGAGATGAAGAGGAGCTTTTGGCTCCAAAACGTCAAATACCGAGAGAGAGAGAATGAAAAAGAAAAAGTTGTAATAGGTTTTATATTTTAAAAAATTAATAAACCATTTACCACTTTTTAATTTCAAAAAGACAAGCATTAAATGCTTTCTTTCATCTCACATCAACTCACATCAATCAATCAAATGTCACATCACTCAAAGTGACATGTGATTTGACGCTTGATGTGACTTGCGATTTGACGCTGGATTTGACTTGCGTGCCGCACTCGAATTCGAAATGTGAATGCGCTCGCAAATAATCTCGGGCTCGGGTTCACTAATTCCAAATTAACGAATTTTCAGTTGCATCATAATTAAACGATTACGCCTAGCGAAATCACTATTTACGTCGCTAACGAATTAATTCTAAATTAATTCGTTCGCCCGAATTAAAATCTAATTGATTTCCGCGTCAAAATCTGATTTCGTATAATATATCAAATATATTATTTTATCGATTAATTACAAATTAATCGTTCTCTCTCTTTAATTGATATTTTATCCCAGATAAAATATCTCCGCAATTAATCCCAGATTAATTTTCTCTCTCATTAAATTAATCCCTGATTAATTAAAGTGCGAGTCATACGTCATCGGTGAATCTTCGGGAAGCGACCCATGAGATCCCCGGATATGTTGGCAGTAAATCAGGTCGTCGGACTATGTGAACACGTAAGTACCTTATACTATGTTTACACCGATTCACAAGACAATGTTGGCTTCTAGCAAAGCGCCATGCCTACCCAATTCTCCAAAAACATGCTTACAGGAATAAGCGATCTATATCAGGCGTAGTATACATGGTATTGCGTATTTTCGATCCAGTATCGGATGATCACGTGCTAGGCCTAGGGCTGGAATTGTGTCTGCCCCGTACGAATCACATGTCAGATGTCTGGTAACTGGTCTCTATAATCGGATAAACATGACCTTGTCATTTTATCCCGATGACTGAAGTACTTAAGAGAACCAATACCGTATCCTACGTGACCATCATCTCCATATGACTGGAGTGACACTTCCGTCTTGACATCACACACAACACACTACGATTCTCAATATACCCAGTATTGGCGTACACAAAACCGGTTAAAGCCCTGGATGACCTCAACCAAAGTATATTGATTTTCGCAAGTATTAGCGGTGCAAGTCTCAGGTTAAGACCAAATACACCTACCCTGATTTCGGATTTCCATAGACACATAGTCATACTACCAATGGAATTCCGAGGGGTCTATCCAGAGCGAAGCTGTTTCCCGTACCATCGGTGAAACACAACCTCCTATTACACTTGCATTAGTATCTTATACCCAAATATATGAGAACTATGCTGTTGTGCCCTCACAACGTGCACAAGTGTAACACTAGTCTTTTACGTATTTATCGATGTCCAATCTCAATAATACTCTGACTAGGGATATTTAATGATTTATCCTTCGTGGACCGATATTGTCTCATATCATTCTCCAACCATGAACAACTCATAGGGACCTCTCATCATTTATACATCTAGGTGATCTAATCAATAAATTTAGAATTTATTAATTGGACCTGCGTGTCCAGCCTATTACCTCCTTACTCTTTGTATTTCTCTTCTCACCTATTCCCCTCAATGTAAATAAGGTTTCTTTAGAAGTGTTATGTAATCGGGTAGAAGTAATACTTGTGCTAGCGGGAGAGAGGAAATTGAGAGATTTGTTCTAGGAATAATGTGTTAAGTATCCATCCGCATATCATTATTATATTTATTTATATGCGCCTTATTATGTTTTTAGAATGCATGTTTAAGGGTGTATGATTATGAGACCTTAACAAAGATAATTAATTGGTTGCCAATTGCACGCGAAAAACCCTCAACATCATATTAAGCGTTTTTCCTTCCATTGAGTAATTCTTACTCAAGATCTAAGACTGGCATTGGTTTGTTCGCCAAAGTCAAGGCCTTTGTCCATCTAGGATGTGTTTGAATCATGAAAGTTTTGTTCCATATTGGTGTCTTGTCCAAGTTGTGATTTGTTGGCCAAAGTCAAGATCACTTCTTGTCCATCGACATTGATTACGAAGCTTTCCAAGGTCAATTGTTTCCGTTTAACTGGGATCACTAAGTTTGTTGTGCCAAAGCCAAGGCTTAGTTGATTCAGAGGAAAAAGGTTAGGCAATATATTGGATATATTGGCATATACAAGATGTATGTTTCAGACTTGGATGTCCACCTACTGGATCTAGGAATTGGATGGGATCCAATTGATCTTAGAGATCTACCTAGTTAATTATCATACAATTTGTTGGCCAAAGTCAAGATTGTGTGTTATTTAACGGGATCCTAGCCCACTAGGAAACAAGGTTTCCCAAGTACTCCACAGAGGGTTAGAGGCTCGCCGAAAAATAGTGGGAGGCAAGTATTAAATTTGCAATATTCGTTTAGTTACTTGCCATACGCGCTCATTTCAAATATTTCGTCAAATAAATTAATATATTAGTTGGACTAATATTTAATTGTTGTTTTAATAAACAGTTGGACTGTATTCAAACTATTTCAATTAATAGTTGATTTTATAATTGGATTATAGTAATCAATATAATTGAATTAATCAATTAAATTATAGTTTATTATATAGTTGGACTATAGTAATCATTATAATAAATAGTACCTAAAATCGTTGATTAAATAGTTGGACTATTAGAATCAAGATAAATTGAAAGATTAGTGTTTAAAACATAATCCTGGGAGAAAATGTTTTAAACGAATTTAATTTTCAAATTGGGAATAATGAATCAGGATAGCCCTGAAAACTGAGAAGTTACTTTATTTGATAAAATAACATCATGGGCCTAAGCCCAGAGTTAAGCAAATAGTAGAACATGATATTTGGAATAATCATGTGATGATAACTTTAGTGTTTAATACAATACGCTTGCCATATAGACTCCTTAATATATTAATCATAACTAAGGATTAGATCCTTATAGTATGATAATGAAATTGAAGGATCTTCATAGATCTATTTTTAGATCTTATAAGTACTTAATTGCAATAGAAAACTCTTGGAGAGTTAATGGCTATTCTCAATGAGACAAAACCAAAATTTGCAATAAGGCAAGAAGTGCAAGACGCATCTTGTGTCTGCCCCGTACGAAGCACATATCGAATCTCTGGTAACTAGTCTCTATAATCGGATAATCATGACCTAGTCATATTATCCCGATGACTGTAGTAAAAAAGAGCACAAGTTCCGTATCCTACGTGATCATCATCTCCACTATGACTGGAGTGATACTTCCGTCTTGACATCACACCCAATACACTACGATTCTCAATATACCCAGAAGAGGCGTACACAGAACCTGTTAAAGCTCTGGATGACCAAAACCAAAGTATATTGATTGTCGCAAGTATTAGCGGTGCAAGTCTCAAGTTAAGACCAAATACACCTACCCTGATTCGGACTTCGATAGACACATAGTCATAGTACCAATGGAATTCTGAGGGGTCTATCCAGAGCGAAGCTGTTTCTGTACCATCGGTAAACACAACCTCCTATTACAATTGCATGAGTATCCAATACCCAAATATATGAGAACTATGCCGTTATGCTCCCACAACATGCACAAGTGTAATACTAGTCTTTTATGCATTATCGATGTCCAATCTCGATAATACTCCGACTATGGATATTTAATGATTAAACTTTTATGCACAAGTGTGAGACTGTCATTGTCACACACTGCACAAGTCCCATCAAAGTGGGGGCGACTGTAGGCAATGCATTTTTGCATATAAGTCCCGATGATGAGTCTCACACGGAGACACTACCTCTTAAATCGTGGAAGTCGCGGGAAACAGATGTCGGAAGGGAAGAGTCAGAAATTGACACCTTGTTGGATTTAATTCGCTTGTTTAGCTTTGGGTTTGCTTGTTGGAGCTTTGTTTTAAAACACTTCCTTGACCCAAACCCCCGCAATACACAAAAGCCACACCCACTCACTTTAGCCATTCACGCCACTTTACCAAATAAATAACCCACCAACAAACACAAAACAAATTCAATAAATTAATCACAAACAAAAAAGACAAATCACAAACAATAAACCCTAAATGTCATGCTACCCCACGTGAACACATACACACACAAATTCAACATAAACAAATTCAACCAGAGCAATAAATAAACCACATCACAAATTCAACAAATACCAAATCTAAAAGTCACAAACAAACACAGCAAAACAAAACTTAAAAGCAAAACAACCAAATAAGCCAAAGCATAAATCAATTAAATAATAAAAAATGCCTCACATCCTGCACAAACAAAACAAACCCATTAAATAAACCTAGCCACGATAGCTCCCTCACGCCCTTTACACAGAACACACGGCCTGATCATTCTTCCTCTCTCTCTGCATGAAAAAACAAAAACCTTAAATCTTGCACGCCACAAACATAGCAAACACAATTCACTGCCCATTGACCACAAAAAGTCACGCCAAAAGCAGCAACCTAAGCAGCCATACACTCACGCCAAAAATAGCAACCTAAGCACACAAAGTCACGCAGCTTTTTCTCTCACTCACACCTTCGGCCTCACTCTCACTTTTTGACTCAGACCTCACGCTCTCTCTCACTTTGTTAACAAACACATAAACCCTACTCGGCCCCTCCCTAGGCACTCACTTCATGCACTAACATCCTAAAGCCAACTAAACAAAGCAACTCATGACCTTGACGCCCCTTCCCCATCTTTCATCCTTCACGTAGCAATCACAAAGCAACCTCTCATATCTCTATTCCTCTCACATCCTCGGCCACTCCTTAGAGAGTCACAAAACACAAACCCTAAGTTGCACCTCAACCCTAGAGACACTCGGTAAATAAACACACTCAACACACAACACACACGCCTCTCTCTAAAAAAGTCACAAACAAAAAACCCTGAACCAATAGAACCTTCCACTCACTCGTCTCTCTCTCTCATTGGAGTCAAAACACAAAGAACCCACTCACGAAGCCACCAAGAAACACCCACACACAGGCCCCACGCACGGTAAGGACACACACACAAACGGAAAAAATCAGAAGCCATCAGAGCATGAACAACATTCAACAAACACAGCCTCACCGAACCATCACAAACAAAGGAAACCTACACCTACTCACGTGAACCACAGCCACGACATCAACAAACAGCAACACGTAGCCCCCACTAACCTAATACAATAAACAAAACTAGCCTCCAACCGACCAAACTAGAAAACACTCACACGCCACACATGTTCAACACACCACGTAGCCATAAGCCTCAGGCCATCAAACAAATGTCACCGTAAACAAGCAGCCCATGAAATAGCCCCTGAAATACCCTTGAAACATCCTTTTAAACAGCCCATGTAACCACTGAAAATACCCATGAAATAGCCCCTGAATCACACCCAAATCGTGACCAGAAATAGCCGTGAAACAGAGTAAAACAGCAGCCCGAAACAGCGAAGCAACGAAGGAAATTTGAAAACCAGTAAATCAGAAAAGTTGCGGAGCGTGAACCCTTCCGATAACCGCGAAACACACTTCTAAGAGACAACTTAAGAGGTTAGAACTGAGGGCACCCTTTTTATTTATTCTCCTTTATTTTCATTTATTTTCTTACTTTATTTCGCATGAGTATTGCGGATTGGTGTATGATATGACTTTCAGATGAATGGAATATGTGTTCTCTCTTGCGGTATATCGGATGGAACCAAGACGTAAATTTCATAACCGAATCCAAATGGACGATAATGCGGTCTGTACTTGGGAAACATCTTCACGTACTACTTGAGAGACACACATATTTCGTTTCATCCAACCTTGTGTTCGAGCATGATTTAGTCTAGTAGGTTATTTATTTTTTTAAACATGATTTATTCTAGTACGTTATTTCTTTATGCATGATTTAGTTAATTTCTTTCGCAATATGAGTGTAATGTACGCTTATATTCAGATTGTTATTTATTTTTCGTGTTTGATAATTCAACAGGTTCAAGAGATATTTGTGTGATATCGTATGTTTGCCGTTGTGACGACCTAATTTTAAAGCATTCAAACTTAGATATAGGATTTATTTTTATGAATGAGAACTAGATCTAGAATACTCTTGGGAATACATGTTGCATAAACTTGGTTAAATTATTGCACAAATCCGTTCATTAAAAATGGCATAAGTAAGGGACCATTCCGAACCCAACGGTTTGAGGTCTTCCCTTGCGAGGGGTGAGTGCGGCCTTAAATCATTTTCCCGGTTCACACCGGGTGGCAACTCCATGTTATTTCTCAGGTTTAGTTCCCCCGTGGGCTATTCCGTACTCCCAACCGGGCCGCAAGCCTGGGACAGCGTCGCCGATTTTTATGTTCTACAATATCCTAAAGTAACTTAGGAGTAATAAGGATAAGTTTTTGATTTATAGAGAATAAGAACTGCAAGTTAATCGGTATATGGATTAAGATTTCCAATCACATCCGGATGATAGAAAATCTACATCGAGATTCATATTTACCCTTAACGGAGTTGGAGTCAGTGGGAAAAGTTCCAAATTGGAATCGATAGCTGATTTCATCTTTGAGAAGGAATATATTGTTGCATTTGAGGCTGCAAAATAAGCTGTTTGGATTAGAAACTTTTTAACATAATTGAGAATTATCCCAAGCATTGAGAATCTGATTCCTCTGCACTGTGATAATACTGGAGCTACTGCGCAAGCAAAGGAACATATGGCACATGAAAAGTAGAAGCATGTGGAACGAAAGTACCATATAATTCAAGAGATTGTGTTGAATGGAGACATTATCGTATGCAAGAGAATGAGTGAGGACAACTTAGTATATCCGCTTACCAAGACAATTACTCATAAGTTATTTAATAAACATGCAGAGGCGATAGGTATGAGATACAATCAGTATTTGCACTAGAGTAAGTGGGTGAAATTATTGGCGTTGGTACTCGGTGTGCCAATTTCTCATTTATTTTCTTATAAATACGTGTATTACCAAATTTTATTATGAATGAAATATGCAATTTCGTCGATATACTCTATTTTACATGGTAATCACATACGAGACTTAAGAATGAATAAGTTATAACGTAATTATAAGAACGTCGCAATTGACATTGAGAAATATTATAACAATATCATTCTTGAACAGTTCATGGTGAAGGTTTATATTCTTAGTACGTAAGTAGACCCGGGAGACATGTACATATTGTATATTGGAAAATTAGATCATGGTGTTTTATCTCAGTGAGCCACAAGTCTGAGGAGACTCATATAAACATCTTAGTGTTCATAGCGGATGATCACTGAACGACTCACTGAAGATTCCTATAAATGGTACGCTTGCACCAATAGGAATCTTCTCTAGTTGAGTAGTATAGTAGTCCTTGGACTTGAGATACCAGAGTGGATATATGAGTTATCCTCCGCACTTTGACGGCAGTCATTTCTTTGACCTTTTTAAGTTAGATGTTCGTTTGATGATTGGGTATAGACTGATGCTCTTGATATTCGGTGATGTATCTGTTGGGTTTCTAAGGTGTCCCAAGATCATTTAAGCAATGAAATCATGTGAATACTAAAGTAAGAATGGCAGAAACATACTTACAAAGAACGGATTTTGGAGGTGTTGATCAAAAAAAATTCAGCCTCTTGAAAGTCTCCAAGAACTCTTCTTTGAATTTAAAATCCAAGCTCCAAGCTTTGATGTTGATTCCAAGCTCAAGGATAGGTTTCCCTATCACCTTAGATGATTCTTTAATGTGCTAGCATAAGGAAATATTTGCAAAAAAAATTTCCCTAATTGCCTTGTAGGTTTCGGCCAAGAGAGATGGAGAGGGAGAGAGAGCGTTTTCAATTTCTTTTGTTTTCATTTTCTAAAAACTTAATACAAAAGTCTTTCACAACCTTTGGTATATGCTTTTCTAAAAAGCATAAAGCAAATTGGAGGGAAAAATGGCATTCAATGCCTCCATCTACTCCCATCATGAATAGTGACTGGATGTCAATCACAAAAAAAATGACATGACTTCCATCACTAAAGTGACAGACGATGTGACTTGTGGACCCCACTTTAATTCTAAATCCGAGTGGGCCCGCAAACATATTCCGGGCTCGGGTTCGTTAATTCTAAATTAACAAATTTTTTGTTGCGACGTAATTAAATCAAATTTAATTAAATAATTATGCCTAGCAAAATTACTATTAATGTCGCTCGCGAATTAATTCCAAATTAATTTGTTAGCCCGAATTAAAATCCAATTTTAATTCCGCATCGAAATCTAATTTCGTTTAATATATCGAATATATTATTTTATCGATTAATTCCAAATTAATCGTTCTCTCTCCTCAAATAGTATTTTATCCCAGATAAAATCTCTCTCCAATTAAAATTAGAAGAGGTGTACACAGAACCTGTTAACGTCTTAGACGACCAAAACCAAAGCGTATTGATTGTCGCAAGTACTAGCGATGCAAGTCTCAAGTTATAACTAAAAACCCCTACTCTGATGCGGATTCCCATAGACACATAGTCATACTACCAATGGGATTCTGCAGGGTCTATCAAGAGCGAAGCTGTTTCCGTACCATTGGTAAACACAACCTCCTATTACACTTGCATAAGTATCAAATACTTAAATATATGAGAACTATGTCGTTACGCTTCCATAACACGCACAAGTATAATACTAGTCTATTCCGCATTATCGATGTCGAGTCTCGATAATACTACGACTACAGATATTTAATGATTAAACCTTTATGGATTGATATTGTCTCATATTTAATAATTCGAAACTAATCATAAGGACTTTTATCATTTATATATTTAAGTAATCAAATTACAAAATGATAAAATGCAATTTCATTGTCACGTAGTTAATTTGTACAAAAACCACAATGTCTTTTACAAATAGTGACGCTATGGGTCATAATTGTCCAACAGTATCCATAGATTATCCGTCGGTCTTGCGTACATGATTTTGGTGTCCACTTCATGAGATTGCGATTTATCAAATCCATGGCCATGGTACACTTGGAAATGAGTTCTGAGTGTTATTGAGAAATTACATATCTATACGTCGACATGATTATATCTTATGAGATTTGACGATAATATATATGTCTCTGGTATTTATCTGGATACTTATGATGGAAGAATTATTCATATGTGAAGATCTCAACTTGTATGGTTCAGCGAGAATATTCGGGGTCATTATGATTTATGTGAGTATATAATTGGACTATCCAATTATACTAAATTCGCTACAGTATATTGAGCTAGAACATGGACCAAATGGACCTACGGTTCCGAGCTCCAATAATCTCAAAATATTAATTAAGCTTTTAATTAAATATTCTGAATATTAACTCCGGGTTATTCCACTAAAAACCTGAAGTTGCACTATCATTGCCGCAGATAGTATATTAAACCGAACCAAATTGATGTCCATCAATATAGTCACTACATACAGATTAACCCTTCAAGCATGTCTCATAATTAGAGCCAGATCATAATGTCAGTTATACCCCTCTAATTATTTTCACCTTAAGTACCATTGATTCTATAATGAATAATTTATTCATAACCATTATGAATTTTAATATTTTTATTCGTAATAGAAAGACTTGAGCGCTCTAACCGTTCAAGTACCCAATCAACCCTTAAAGAAGATACTCCTCTACTTCTCTTAAGAAGGATTAAACTCTATATCTATATAAAACATCCCCAGCTACACACCAGACCATGCCCCCAAAGTACGTAGCTATTGGTCGGGACTACTACACCAACCTGACATTTGTAAATCAAATGACATAGCCTGCCTTTGAGGAGTTCGTAGTACACTCAAGATTATGATCAATCCATTTATGACCATCTAGTAGATCGAAATGAATTTCGTTATTTAACGGATATTATAAGAAAGTCATTTCTATCTGGGTTAAGTCTTATATGATCACATCATACAAGGTGCCTTCATTCTCATGTCTCTACATGGACGATCACGGATCAAGCTCGCCATACAAATATAGAATGAACCGCAACTATAGATAATCCACAAACAAAGTACCCGTTTTGTTTATTTCTATGGACTATTTTAGATTACCAACTTCAGACTTAAATCTTCTTGTGTATGACATTCATACACTAAGTCTGAAGGTACATGTGTAATCTAGGGTAATCAAGATAATTTTCAATATGTGAAATTTAAACAAACACTTTGATAAATGAATAATGCATCATTTTATTTCATAACATATAAAACCGTTTACATTACATGAAGCTCTAGGGCATATATCCCAGCAATCTCCCACTTGCACTAGAGCAAATGAGACATGTCACGTAATTCCTTGACCATCTAGATGGCCTTCAAACACTTTAGGCCACAAAGTCATTGTAAACATATCAGTCAGGTTCTCTGTGGATGGAATCTTTGTGACAGAAATGTCTCCTCTCTGCACTATCTCCCTCATGAGATGATATTTCCCCTCTATATGTTTTCCCCTCTCTTGGCTTCTTGGTTCTTTTGAATTTGCCACTACACCACTATTATCGGATGGAACCAAGACGTAAATTTCATAACCGAATCCGAATGGACGGTAGTGCGGTCTGTACTTGGGAAACAACTTCACGTACTACTTGAGAGACACACATATTTCGTTTTATCCAACCTTGTGTTCGAGCATGATTTAGTCTAGTAGGTTATTTATTTTTTTTAAACATGATTTATTCTAGTACGTTATTTCTTTATGCATGATTTAGTTATTTTCTTTCGCAATAGGAGTGTAATGTACGCTTATATTTAGATTGTTATTTATTTTTCGTGTTTGATAATTCAACATGTTAATGAGATATTTGTGTGATATCGTATGTTTGCCGTTGTGACGACCTACTTTTAAAGCATGCAAACTTAGATATAGGATTTATTTTTATGAATGATAACTAGATCTAGAATACTCTTGGGAATACATGTTGCATAGACTTGGTTAAATTATTGTACAAATCCGTTCATTACAAATGGCATAAGTAAGGGACCATTCCGAACCCAACGGTTTGAGGTCTTCCCTTACGAGGGGTGAGTGCGGCCTTAAATCATTTTCCCGGTTCACACCGGGTGGCGACTCCATGTTATTTCTCAGGTTTAGTTCCTTCGTGGGCTATTCCGTACTCCCAACCGGGCCGCAAGCCCGGGACAGCGTCGCCGATTTTTGTGTTCTAGAATATCCTAAAGTATCTTAAGAGTAATAAGGATAAGTTTTTGATTTATAGAGAATAAGAACTGCAAGTTAATCGGTATATGGATTAAGATTTCCAATCACATCCGGATGATAGAAAATCTACATCGAGATTCATATTTACCCTTAACGGAGTTGGAGTCAGTGGGAAAAGTTCCAAATTGGAATCGATAGCTGATTTCATCTTTGAGAAGGAATATATTGCTGCATTTGAGGCTGCAAAATAAGCAGTTTGGATTAGAAACTTTTTAACATAATTGGGAATTATCCCAAGCATTGAGAATCTGATTCCTCTGCACTGTGATAATACTGGAGCTGTTGCGCAAGCAAGGGAACCTATGGCACATCAAAAGTCGAAGCATGTGGAACGAAAGTACCATATAATTCAAGAGATTGTGTTGAATGGAGACATTATCGTATGCAAGAGAATGAGTGAGGACAACTTAGTATATCCACTTACCAAGTCTATTACTCATAAGTTATTTAATAAACATGCAGAGGTGATAGGTATGAGATACAATCAGTATTTGCACTAGAGTAAGTGGGAGAAATTATTGGCGTTGGTACACGGTGTGCCAATTTCTCATTTATTTTCTTATAAATACGTGTAAGAGCAAATTTTATTATTAATGAAATATGCAATTTCGTCGATATACTCTCTTTTACATGGTAATGACATACGAGACTTAAGAATGAATAAGTTATAACGTAATTATAAGAACGTCGCAATTGACATTGAAAAATATTATAACAATATCATTCTTGAACAGTTCATGGTGAAGGTTTATATTCTTAGTACGTAAGTAGACCCGGGAGACATGTACATATTGTATATTGGAAAATTAGATCATGGTGTTTTATCTCAGTGAGCCACAAGTCTAAGGAGACTCATATAGACATGTAGGTGTTCATAGCGGATGAGCACTGAACGACTCACTGAAGATTCCTATAGATGGTACACTTGCACCAATAGGAATCTTCTCTAGTTGAGTAGTATAGTAGTCCTTGGACTTGAGATACCAGAGTGGATATATGAGTTATCCTCCGCAGTTTGACGGCAGTAATGTCTTTGACCTTTTTATGTTAGACGTTCGTTTGATGATTGGGTATAGACTGATGCTCATGATATTCGGTGATGTATCTGTTGGGTTTCTAAGGTGTCCCAAGATCATTTAAGCAATGAAATCATGTGAATACTAAAGTAAGAATGGCAGAAACATACTTACAAAGAACGGATTTTGGAGGTGTTGATCAAAAAAAATTTAGCTTCTTGAAAGTCTCCAAGATTCTTCTTTGAATTTAAAATCCAAGCTCCAAGCTTTGATGTTGATTCCAAGCTCAATGATAGGTTTCCCTATCACCTTAGATGATTATTTAATGTGCTAGCATAAGGAAAATTTGCAAAAAAAATTTCCCTAATTGCCTTGTAGGTTTCGGCCAAGAGAGATGGAGAGGGAGAGAGAGCGTTTTCAATTTCTTTTGTATTTGTTTGCTAAAAACTTAATACAAAAGTCTTTCACATCCTTTGGTTTATGATTTTCTAAAAAGCATAATGCAAATTGGCGGAAAAATTGGCATTCAATGCCTCCATCTACTCCCATCATGAATAGTGACTGGATGTCAATCACAAAAAAAAATGACATGACTTCCATCACTAAAGTGACAGACGATGTGACTTGTGGACCCCACTTTAATTCAAAAGCCGAGTGGGCCCGCAAACATATTCCGTGCTCGGGTTCGTTAATTCTAAATTAACAAATTTTTTTTTGCGACGTAATTAAATCAAATTTAATTAAATAATCATGCCTAGAAAAATTGCTATTAATGTCGCTCGCGAATTAAATCCAAATTAATTTGTTAGCCCGAATTAAAATCCAATTTTAATTCCGCATCGAAATCTAATTTCGTTTAATATATCGAATTTATTATTTTATCGATTAATTCCAAATTAATCATTATCTCTCTTCAAATAGTATTTTATCCCAGATAAAATCTCTCTCCAATTAAACCTATATTAATTATGTTCGAATCATACGTCATCGGTGAATCTTCGGGAAGCGACCCATGAGATCCCTTGATATGTTAGCAGTCAATCCGGTCGTCAAACTATCCGAACACGTACGTACCTCATACTACATTTTTACCAATTTACGAGACATGGTTGGCTTCTAGCAAAGCACCGTGCCTACCCAATTCTATAGAAATATTCTTAAAGGAATATATAATCTATGTCAGGCGTAGTATACGTAGTATTGTGTATTACGATCCAGTATCGGATGGTCAAATGCAAGGCCTGGGGCTGGAATAGTGTCTGCCCCGTACGAAGCATATATCGGATCACACGCAACTTGTCTCTTTAATCGGATAATCATGACCTTGTCATATTATCCCGAAGGTTGCAACCAATTAGAGTACCAGTTCTGTATCCATGCGTGATCAACATCTCCATATGACTGAAGTGATACTTCCGTCTTGACATCAAACCCAATACACTACGATTCTCAATAAACCTAGAAGAGGCGTACACAGAACCTGTTAAAGTCTTGGACGACCAAAACCAAAGCGTATTGATTGTCGCAAGTACTAGCGATGCAAGTCTCAAGTTATGACTAAATACACCTACTCTGATGCGGATTCCCATAGACACATAGTCATACTACCAATGGGATTCTGCGGGGTCTATTAAGAGCGAAGCTGTTTCCGTACCATCGGTAAACACAACCTCCTATTACACTTGCATAAGTATCCAATACTTAAATATATGAGAATTATGTCGTTACGCTTCCATAACATGCACAAGTACAATACTAGTCTATTCCGCATTATCGATGTCCAGTCTCGATAATACTACGACTACGGATATTTAATGATTAAACCTTTATGGATTGATATTGTCGCATATCTAATAATTCGAATCTAATCATAAGGACTTTTATCATTTATATATTTAAGTAATCAAATTACAAAATGATAAAATGCAATTTCATTGTCACGTAGTTAATTTGTACAAAAACAAAATGTCTTTTACAAATAGTGACGCTATAGGTCATAATTGTCCAACAGTATCCATAGATTATCCGTCAGTCTTGCGTACATGATTTAGGTGTCCACTTCATGAGATTGCAATTTATCAAATCCATGGCCATGGTACACTCGGAAATGAGTTCTGAGTGTTATTGAGAAATTACAGATCTATACGTCGACATGATTTTATCTTATGAGATTTGACGATAATATATATGTCTCTGGTATTTATCCGGATACTTATGATGGAAGAATTATTCATATGCGAAGATCTCAACTTGATGGTTCAGCGAGAATATTCGGGGTCATTATGATTTATGTGAGTATATAATTGGACTATCCAATTATACTAAATTCGCTACAGTATATTGAGCTAACACATGGACCAAATGGACCTACGGTTCCGAGCTCCTATAATCTCAAAATATTAATTAAGCTTTTAATTAAATATTCTGAATATTAACTCCGGGTTAGTCCACTAAAAACTCGAAGTTGCACTCTCATTGCCGCAGATAGTATATTAAACTGAACCAAGTTGATGTCCATCGATATAGTCACTACATACAGATTAACCCTTCAAGCATGTCTCATAATTAGAGCCTGATCATAATGTCAGTTATACCCCACTAATTATTTTCACCTTAAGTACCATTGATTCTATAATGAATAATTTATTCATAACCATTATGAGTTTTAATATTTTTATTCGTAATAGAAAGACTTAAGCGCTAACCGTTCAAGTACCCAATCAACCCTTAAAGAAGATACTCCTCTACTTCGCAAGAAGGATTAAACTCTATATCTATATAAAACAACCCCAGCTACACACCAGACCATGCCCCCAAAGTACGTAGCTATTGGTCGGGACTGCTACACCAACCTGACATTTGTAAATCAAATGACATAGCCTGCCTTTGAGGAGTTCGTAGTACACTCAAGATTAAGATCAATCCATTTATGACCATCTAGTAGATCGAAATGAATTTCTTTATTTAATGGATATTATAAGAAAGTCATTTCTATCTGGGTCCAGTCTTATATGATCACATCATACAAGGTGCCTTCATTCTCATGTCTCTACATGGACGATCCCGGATCAAGCTCGCCATACAAATATAGAATGAACCGCAACTATAGATAATCCACAAACAAAGTACCCGTTTTGTTTGATCTCTATGGACTATTTTAGATTACCAACTTCAGACTTAAATCCTCTTGTTTATGACATTCATACACTAAGTCTGAAGGTACATGTGTAATCTAGGGTAATCAAGATAATTTTCAATATGTGAAATTTAAACAAACACTTTGATAAATGAATAATGCATCATTTTATTTCATAACATATAAAACCGTTTACATTACATGAAGCTCTAGGGCATATATCCCAGCAATCTCCCACTTGCACTAGAGCAAATGGGACATGTCACGTAATCCCTAGACCATCTAGGTGGCCTTCAAACACTTTAGGCCACAAAGTCATTGTAAACAGATCAGTCAGGTTCTCTGTGGATGGAATCTTTGTGACAGAAATGTCTCCTCTCTGCACTATCTCCCTCATGAGATGATATTTCCCCTCTATATGTTTTCCCCTCTCTTGGCTTCTTGGTTCTTTTGAATTTGCCACTACACCAATATTATCGGATGGAACCAAGACGTAAATTTCATAACCGAATCCAAATGGACGGTAGTGCTGTCTGTACTTGGGAAACAACTTCACGTACTACTTGAGAGACACACATATTTCGTTTCATCCAACCTTGTGTTCGAGCATGATTTAGTCTAGTAGGTTATTTATTTTTTTTAAACATGATTTATTCTAGTAAGTTATTTCTTTATGCATGATTTAGTTATTTTCTTTCGCAATAGGAGTGTAATGTACGCTTATATTTAGATTTTTATTTATTTTTCGTGTTTGATAATTCAACATGTTAATGAGATATTTTTGTGATATCGTATGTTTGCCGTTGTGACGACCTACTTTTAAAGCATGCAAACTTTGATATAGGATTTATTTTTATGAATGAGAACTAGATCTACAATACTCTTGGGAATACATGTTGCATAGACTTGGTTAAATTATTGTACAAATCCGTTCATTACAAATGGCATAAGTAAGGGACCATTCTGAACCCAACGGTTTGAGGTCTTCCCTTACAAGGGGTGAGTGCGGCCTTAAATCATTTTCCCGGTTCACACCGGGTGGCGACTCCATGTTATTTCTCAGGTTTAGTTCCCCCGTGGGCTATTCCGTACTCCCAACCGGGCCGCAAGCCCGGGACAGCGTTGCCGATTTTTGTGTTCTACAGTATCCTAAAGTATCTTAAGAGTAATATGGATAAGTTTTTGATTTATAGAGAATAAGAACTGCAAGTTAATCGGTATATGGATTAAGATTTCCAATAACATCCGGATGATAGAAAATCTACATCGAGATTCATATTTACCCTTAACGGAGTTGGAGTCAGTGGGAAAAGTTCCAAATTGGAATCGATAGCTGATTTCATCTTTGAGAAGGAATATATTGCTGCATTTGAGGCTGCAAAATAAACTGTTTGGATTAGAAACTTTTTAACATAATTGGGATTTATCCCAAGCATTGAGAATCTGATTCCTCTGCACTGTGATAATACTGGAGCTGTTGCGCAAGCAAAGGAACCTATGGCACATCAAAAGTCGAAGCATGTGGAACAAAAGTACCATATAATTCAAGAGATTGTGTTGAATTGAGACATTATCGTATGCAAGAGAATGAGTGAGGACAACTTAGTATATCCGCTTACCAAGACTATTACTCATAAGTTATTTAATAAACATGCAGAGGTGATAGGTATGAGATACAATCAGTATTTGCACTAGAGTAAGTGGGAGAAATTATTGGCTTTGGTACTCGGTGTGCCAATTTCTCATTTATTTTCTTTTAAATACGTGTATGACCAAATTATATTATGTATGAAATATACAATTTCGTCGATATACTCTCTTTTACATGGTAATGACATACGAGACCTAAGAATGAATATGTTATAACGTAATTATAAAAATCTCGCAATTGACATTGAGAAATATTATAACAATATCATTCTTGAACAGTTCATGGTGAAGGTTTATATTCTTAGTACGTAAGTAGACCCGGGAGACATGTACATATTGTATATTGGAAAATTAGATCATGGTGTTTTATCTCAGTGAGCAACAAGTCTGAGGAGACTCATATAGACATGTAGGTGTTCATAGCGGATGAGCACAGAACGACTCACTGAAGATTCCTATAGATGGTACGCTTGCAACAATAGGAATCTTCTCTAGTTGAGTAGTATAGTAGTCCTTGGACTTGAGATACCAGAGTGGATATATGAGTTATCCTCCGCACTTTGACGGCTGTCATGTCTTTGACCTTTTTAAGTTAGACGTTCGTTTGATGATTGGGTATAGACCGATGCTCATGATATTCGGTGATGTATCTGTTGGGTTTCTAAGGTGTCCCAAGATCATTTAAGCAATGAAATCATGTGAATACTAAAGTAAGAACGGCAGAAAACATACTTACAAAGAACGGATTTTGGAGGTGTTGATAAAAAAAAAATTTAGCCTCTTGAAAGTCTCCAAGAACTCTTCTTTGAATTTAAAATCCAAGCTCCAAGCATTGATGTTGATTCCAAGCTCAAGGATAGGTTTCCCTATCACCTTAGATGATTCCTTTAATGTGCTAGCATAAGGAAATATTTGCAAAAAAATTTCCCTAATTGCCTTATAGGTTTCGGCCAAGAGAGATGGAGAGGGAGAGAGAGCGTTTTCAATTTCTTTTGTTTTCGTTTTCTAAAAACTTAATACAAAAGTCTTTCACAACCTTGGTATATGCTTTTCAAAAAAGCATAAAGCAAATTGGAGGGAAAATTTGCATTCAATGCCTCCATCTACTCCCATCATGAATAGTGACTGGATGTCAATCACAAAAAAATTGACATGACTTCCATCACTAAAGTGATAGACGATGTGACTTGTGGACCCCACTTTAATTCAAAATCCGAGTGGGCCCGCAAACATATTCCGGGATCGGGTTCGTTAATTCTAAATTAACAAATTTTTTGTTGCGACGTAATTAAATCAAATTTAATTAAATAATTATGCCTAGCAAAATTGCTATTAATGTCGCTCGCGAATTAATTCCAAATTAATTTGTTAGCCCGAATTAAAATCCAATTTTAATTCCGCATCGAAATCTAATTTCGTTTAATATATCGAATATATTATTTTATCGATTAATTCCAAATTAATCGTTCTCTCTCTTCAAATAGTATTTTATCCCAGATAAATTCTCTCTCCAATTAAACCTATATTATTTATGTTCGAATCATACGACATCGGTGAATCTTCGGGAAGCGACGCATGAGATCCCTGGATATGTTAGTAGTAAATTCGGTTGTCGAACTATCCGAACATGTACGTACCTCGTACTACGTTTTTACCAATTTACGAGACATGGTTGGCTTCTAGCAAAGCACCGTGCCTACCCAATTCTCTAGAAATATTCTTAATGGAATATATAATCTAAGTCAGGCGTAGTATACGTAGTATTGTGTATTACGATCCAGTATCGGATGGTCAAATGCAAGGCCTGGGGCTGGAATATTGTCTGCCCCGTACGAAGCATATATCGGATCACACACAACTTGTCTCTTTAATCGGATAATCATGACTTTGTCATATTATCCCGATGGTTGCAACCAATTAGAGTACCAATTCTGTATCCCTGCGTGATCATCATCTCCATATGACTGAAGTGATACTTCCATCTTGACATCACACCCAATACACTACGATTCTCAATAAACCTAGAAGAGGCGTACACGGAACCTGTTAAAGTCTTGGACGACCAAAACCAAAGCGTATTGATTGTAGCGATGCAAGTCTCAAGTTATGACTAAATACACCTACTCTGATGCGGATTCCCATAGACACATAGTCATACTACCAATGGGATTCTGCGGGGTCTATCAAGAGCGAAGCTGTTTCCGTACCATCGGTAAAGACAACCTCCAATTACACTTGCATAAGTATCCAATACTTAAATATATGAGAACTATGTCGTTACGCTTCCATAACATGCACAAGTACAATACTAGTCTATTTCGAATTATCGATGTCCAGTCTCGATAATACTACGACTACGGATATTTAATGATTAAACCTTTATGGATTGATATTGTCTCATTTCTAATAATTCGAAACTAATCATAAGGACTTTTATCATTTATATATTTAAGTAATCAAATTACAAAATAATAAAATGCAATTTCATTGTCACGTAGTTAATTTGTACAAAAACCACAATGTCTTTTACAAATAGTGACGTTATGGGTCATAATTGTCCAACAGTATCCATAGATTATCCGTCAGTCTTGCATACAGGATTTAGGTGTCCACTTCATGAGATTGCGATTTATCAAATCCATGGCCATGGTACACTCGGAAATGAGTTCTGAGTGTTATTGAGAAATTACATATCTATACGTCGACATGATTATATCTTATGAGATTTGATGATAATATATATGTCTCTGGTATCTATCCGGATACTTATGATGGAAGAATTATTCATATGCGAAGATCTAAACTTGTATGGTTCAGCGAGAATATTCGGGGTCATTATGATTTATGTGAGTATATAATTGGACTATCCAATTATACTAAATTCGCTACAGTATATTGAGCTAGCACATGGACCAAATGGACCTACGGTTCCGAGCTCTAATAATCTCAAAATATTAATTAAGCTTTTAATTAAATATTCTGAATATTAACTCCGGGTTATTCCACTAAAAACCCGAAGTTGCACTCTCATTTCCGTAGATAGTATATTAAACCGAACCAAGTTGATGTCCATCGATATAGTCACTACATACAGATTAACCCTTCAAGCATGTCTCATAATTAGAGCCAGATCATAATGTCAGTTATATCCCTCTAATTATTTTCACCTTAAGTACCATTGATTCTATAATGAAAAATTTATTCATAACCATTATGAATTTTAATATTTTTATTCGTAATAGAAAGACTTGAGCGCTCTAACCGTTCAAGTACCCAATCAACCCTTAAAGAAGATACTCCTCTACTTCTCGCAAGAAGGATTAAACTCTATATCTATATAAAACATCCCCAGCTACACACCAGACCATGCCCCCAAAGTACGTAGCTATTGGTCGGGACTGCTACACCAACCTGACATTTGTAAATCAAATGACATAGCCTGCCTTTGAGGAGTTCGTAGTACACTCAAGATTAAGATCAATCCATTTATGACCATCTAGTAGATCGAAATGAATTTCTTTATTTAATGGATATTATAAGAAAGTCATTTCTATCTGGGTTAAGTCTTATATGATCACATCATACAAGGTGCCTTCATTCTCATGTCTCTACATGGACGATCCCGGATCAAGCTCGCCATACAAATATAGAATGAACCGCAACTATAGATAATCCACAAACAAAGTACCCCGTTTGTTTGATCTCTATGGACTATTTTAGATTACCAACTTCAGACGTAAATCCTCTTGTGTATGACATTCAACACCTAAGTCTGAAGGTACATGTGTAATCTAGGGTAATCAAGATAATTTTCAATATGTGAAATTTAAACAAACACTTTGATAAATGAATAATGCATCATTTTATTTCATAACATATAAAACCGTTTACATTACATGAAGCTCTAGGGCATATATCCCAGCAATCTCCCACTTGCAATAGAGCAAATGGGACATGTCATGTAATCCCTAGACCATCTAGGTGGCCTTCAAACACTTTAGGCCACAAAGTCATTGTAAACAGATCATTCAGGTTCTCTGTGGATGGAATCTTTGTGACAGAAATGTCTCCTCTCTACACTATCTCCCTCATGAGATGATATTTCCCCTCTCTTGGCTTCTTGGTTCTTTTGAATTTGCCACTACACCACTATTATCGCAATAAGGTGTGAGCGGTTTATCCATATCTGGAACTGCCAAGAATTTACGGAGCCAGACTGCTTCATTAGCTGTTTCACAAGATGATACATATTCAGCCTCCATGGTGGAGTCAGCAATGCAAGATTGCTTCATACTTCATCATACTATCGCCCCACCATCTAGGGTAAATATGTAGGAATTTAATCAAGTCCCAAGATCAACAAACATGCATAAAAACGAATTGAATACACAAAGGAGTAAGGCGGAATTCATACTCACATTGATGGTTTTGATGAAATGAACAAAGACCAAAAACGCACTGCATGTTTCTGCTCGCAGTGAGCTGCGAACACGGTGGACTGCTCGGCGTGGGGGCTGTTTCTTCATCTTCTATTCGGCCATTGATGACCTCCATTGAAGCTCCAAGCTTCAAGCTTTCCATGCTCATGAAGACACTTCCATATCACCATAATATAACCCATGGTGTGTGCTAGCACTTGTCTTCTTCCTTTTGCTTCTCAAAATTTCGGTCAAACAGAAATTTTTAGAGAAGAAATCGGCTTTGAAACCGTGAAGAAATAAGAGAAAAGAGAGGGAGAGGAAGAGATGCGTGAGAGGTTAGTGAGAGAGAGAAAATGATTTTAGGTTTATATATTTATTTTATTTTCCAAAAACAAAAAACAAATATATAAATCATTTTTCATATATATTTCAAAAGTTAAAAAGCAAAAGTCTATTAATGCTTTTCATCATTTTTACTTCTTACTTTAAGTCACATCACATCACTTAAATAAAGTGACATGTTGTCAAGTCACATCACTCAAAGTGACAATTGATTTGACGCATGATGTGACTAACGATTTGACGCTTGATGTGACTTGTGTGCCGCGCTCGAATTCGAAATGCGAATGCGCTCGCAATCACTCTCGGGCTCGAGTTCACTAATTCCAAATAACGAATTTTCCGTCGCGTCGTAATTAAATGATTACGCCTAACGAAATCACTATTCACGTCGCTAACGAATTATTCTAAATTAATTCGTTCGCCCGAATTAAAATCTAATTTTAATTCCGCGTCAAAATCCAATTTCTTATAATATATCGAAATATTATTTTATCGATTAATTCCAAATTAATCGTTCTCTCTCTTTAATTAATATTTTATCCCAGATAAAATATCTCCGTGATTAATCCCAGATTAATTTTCTCTCTCCGAATTAATCCCAGATTAATTATATCTCTCTCTTCTAATTAATCCCAGATTAATAAAGCGCGAGTTATACATCATCGGTGAATCTTCAGGAAGCGACCCATGAGATCTCCGGATATGTTGGCAGTAAATACGGTCGTCGGATTATCCGAACACGTAAGTACCTCGTACTACGTTTATACCGATTTACAAGACAATGTTGGCTTCTAGCATAGCGCCATGCCTACCCAATTCTCCAGAAATATTCTTACAGGAATATATAGATCTGTATCAAGCGTAGTATACCGTAGTATTGTGCATATCGGCCCAGTATCAGATAGTCACGTGCTAGGGCTGGGGCTGGATAAGTGTCTGCCCCGTCGAAGCACATGTCGGATGTCTGGTAACTAGTCTCTATAATCGGATATGCATGACCTAGTCATAATATCCTGATGGTTGCGCAACACTTAAGAGCACTATACCGTATCCTGAGTGACATCATCTCCACTAAGACTGAAGTGATACTTCCGTCTTGACATCACAACCCAATACACTACGACTCTCTGATAAACCCAGAAGTGGTGTACGCAGAACCGGTTAATGCCCTGTACACAAAGACCAAAATCTATCGATTATCGTAAGTATTAGCGATGCAAGTCTCAGGTTTAAGACCATACACACCTACCTGATTTCGCCCATCCTGCCCATAAACATATAGTCATAATACCAATGGGATTCGAGGGGTCTATCCAGAGCGAAGCTGTTTCCCGTACCATCGGTGAAACACGACCTCCTATCACACTTGCATAAGTATCCAATACTTATATATATGAGAACTATGCCGTTGTGCCCTCACAACGCGCACAAGTGCAATACTAGCCTATTCCGCATTATCGATGTCCTGTCTCGATAATCTCCGGCTAGGGATATTTAATGATTAATCCTTCGGGGATTGATACTGTCTCATATCATTCTCAATCCAGGAACTAATCATATGGACCTCTCTTCATTTATACATTTATGGTGATCTAATCACAAATGATGAGAGTGCAATTTCCTTGTCACATAGTTAATTTGTACAACAACACCGTGATCTGTACAAATAGTGACGCTATGGGTCATATTATCCAACAATCTCCCACTTGGCACATAGCCAGTCACTCGAGTGTCTAACACCCGAACTATGTACGGTTCGCTCAAATTGCTGAGGAAAGGTTTTCGTCAGCGGATTTGCTTAATTATCGTCTGACGCGATTTACACGATCATCACATCGCCACGATGTATGATTCGAACGAATCAGATGATATAGAAGTATATATCTGGATCGTCTATGAGACCTTTAATTCTTTAGCCTGTGCTGACGCCTAGCTCAGCTGCTAACAAAACTATATCTAATCTAATTAAATTTATTATCGATCCAAATGGCTTCTATTGCTGCCTCAGCTGCAGCAATAATCCGCATTTGTTGTTAATTCGGCAACAGTTATCTTGCTCGGAATATTTCCAGCTCACTGTCCCAGTGTTCAAACTTTTATAGTACTACAGTATTTACCGGTTTGGAAACTTGCAGCAGTGATCCCAGTCACTTCAAGTTCTCCTCTCCATAGTTTAAGACAACATCTTTAGTTCTCTCAGATACTAACAGATGTTATTAATCTTCAATCCAGTGACTATCACTGGATTGTCCTGATTGTGACTCCATATGATCGAAGTGTATGAGACACCCTATCAAGTACATTTTAAATGTACAATTTCCAGAGAGTGTTAACAACTCCAAATCTATCCCAGTAGATCTTTATTCCTTGAATAAAGGTTGTTACTCCCCAGAATTCTATGGATAATTCTTATGAAAGCCAAGCTTTCACAATTGCTTTATGGGAATTTCATTGTCAGTGCCCTCTCCCACTAACCTCCTTATATACACAAGAATTATTTCGTTTTGAGTTGAAATCATAACCATTATGATTATTTCAAAACGTCAGTTCCAAGAACCTTATGCTTGTTTCAATCCAAACATTGATCGAATAACCCGCAAACCTTGTTTTTCGGTTATACAAAATCGTCAGGATGTTGTAAGCATCCTCCAAAAGGTTTCCTTTTCAGGAAAGCGATTTTGATCTGCAACTGACACATTTCATAAATGAAATATGCAGTTATCAACAAGCATCTTCAAAATGGATTTACCATGGCAACATGTAAAAGGTTGAATCGTTATTAACACAATGTTGATAACGATACCTTTCCGTCAAAGTCCAGCTTTGTACGTTGGTATGTTGCCTTCCATGTATGTCTTCCTTGAAGACGTTTAATGTACCAATAGGCACAATGCCTTGTGGTACAACAACTAGTATCCAAAATAGTTGTTATACATGGAATCCATTTCGGACTCATGGCACTTTGCCATAATAGGGAGTCGATACCTCGTATCACTTCCTCAAACGTAGTCGGTGGATATACCTTCATAAGATTGACATCTTTATGAGGTTAGATCAGAAACCCATACCCTAGGTCGTTTTCTGACTCTTTCCGATCTACTCAGTTCTTGTGTATTCGAAGATTAATGGTACAGATTCATCATTGATGAACTATTTGTGTTCCATTACGGACTTGTGCCTTGAACAGTATTACTCGATTTTCATCGAGTATCACTATCCTCCCACTGACCACTGCATATCGGTATTCCTCCCAGGAAAAAAAGCATTGTGAGCAACAATCACATTGTTCTCATGTGAGATTTATAAGTACTATACTTATGGTTTCCCTTAGGATAACCTATATTGGCACTTATCCAATTTGGGTCCTTAGTTTGGTATCATCCAAACGTTATGCCTGACATACCCAAATTATTGGAATGAGAAACCTCGTTTCTTCCCTGTTCATATCCTATATGACATCTGTCAACCAGATTTATATGGAACCTTATTCTAAATAAGTTATTGCACTGTAAAAACTTATCCGTTGAAGGAAATGGTAGCTCAGAGACTCTTGATTAATCTTATCATGTCCAACATGATTCGGTTAATCCGTTCGGACACACCGTCACTTTGACGTGTTCCGGGAGGAGTCCTCATTTGAAAGAATACTATACTCTTTCAAGTATATATGAAACTTACTGCTTAAGTATTTTCCAATACGGTCTTACCGTGGCGGCATAATACTATAGCCGATCTGTTTGTCCATTTCGTGTCGAAACTCTAAAAGTTTCTGATTTGTGTTCTTCAAAGAAACACATAACCATAACGTGATGCCACATCCGTTTAAGGTCACAAAATATTCATGTTCACATCTAGCCTAGCTAGATATGGGCCCACTTACTTCACCATGAATAGGGCTAACAGATCGGTGGCTCTTTACTATTACCAAGCAAGTAGTATTTTAGGTACTTTACCTAATATCTAGATTCGCAGACCTTATTTGAATAGTCAAAACAGTCCTAGTACCAACTCTTCAAAAGTGTGGACATACGAGTCTCGTTAAATGTGTCCTAGACAACAATGCCACAAATAAGTCTCTATTGATCAAATCAATTTGAGATTTATTTGTCATTTTATATGTTTGAGATTTTAATTATATTCAAAATATAAATTCTGTTATTCACATCTAATGTGTTTATTTCAGTATCATCTTTATATAATGAAGCACTTAGTGTTCTAGATATAAAGGTTTATCCATAAATGATTAAACACTGATATAGAGATAATGTCTCTAGTCAAACTAGTTACATTATAACAGTTCCTAATTTAAGTACACACCCGAATGGGTAGTTCCTAAACTTAGGTATCTACGGTCGAAACAGCGACTTTCGTCCTGTTTCCGATTCGCAGAGCAATCTCAGCTTGAAGTCAGTATCCTGCTCAAAGCAGATTCTGAACATCAATACATATATTTTATGTACCACACTAAGTATTTAAAATCTAATTTCAATACTAGCTGTGAACATAACTAAGACAAACATTTTCAAAGTAAGAGCCTTGCCCTTCTTTAATTCCTTCGTGTCTGCCATATCCAAATGGTAGTCACTTTGGGATATGTCTATTATCCTTTTCAATATTTCAGAAACCTTAGGCCAACCCTTGGGTTTTTAGAATATCGAAACGATGTGCACCTCGTGCTACATGCCCAATTGCAAACTTTGACTTTATCTCCTCTAGAATAGTCAATTAATTCTCCAAGAATTATAAATTGCAATTTTAATACTTCTTAAATCTAAAATTAGATTTATGACAAGTATATTAAATTAAGCATTAAAGTCATCATCACATAAATCTTCCAAAGATTTCACGCTCTACTTATTTTGCTTAATTTTGGGCTTAAGGTATAATAAGTTATTTTATCAATAAAGTAACCTATTATTTATTCCCAATTTGAAAATTAAATCATTTAAATATTTTAATCCCAGATTATATTTTAAATATCCAACTTTTCAATTCTTCTTGATTTCAATAGTCCAACTATTTAATCAATTTAATAAGTACTATTATTATATGATTACAATAATCCAATTATTTAATCAACTACAATTTTAATTCAATTATATTGATTACTATAATCCAATTATAAAATCAACTATATATTGAATGAGTTTGTATATAGTCCAACTATATATATATATAATGATTATAATAGTCCAATATATAATCCAAATTAATTAACCTCAATTACATTGATTACTATAATCAATTATAAAATTCAACTGTAAACTGAAATTAATTAATTCAAATATATGATTAATATAATCCAATTATATATAATCAAGTATAATACAATCCAACTGTTTATTAAAACAACAATTTAAATATTAGTCCAACTAACATTTAATATTACGACGAAATAATTTAAATGAGCGCGTATGGCGAGTAATTGAACGAGTATTGCAAATTCAATTCTTACCTCCCACTATTTTTCGTCGAGCCTCTAACCCTCTGTCGAGTACTCGGGAAAACCGTGTTTCCTAGTGGGCTAGGATCCCGTTAAATATCACACAATCTTGACTTTGGCCAACAAATTGTATGATAATTAACTAGGTAGATCTCGAAGATCAATTGGATCTCATCCAATTCCTAGATCCAGTAGGCGGATATCCAAATCCTAAACATATATCTTATATATGCCAATACATCCAATGTATTACCTAACCTTTTTCCTCTGAATCAACTAGGCCTTGGCTTTGGCACAACAAACCTAGTGATCCCAGTCAAGCGCGGACCCATTGACATGGAAGCTTCGTAATCAATGTCGTTGGACAAGAAGTGGTCTTGACTTTGGCCAACAAACCACAACTTGGACAAGACACCAATATGGAACAAAGCCTAGTGATTAAAACACATATTCGACGGACAAGGGCTTGACTTTGGCCAACAACCCATGCCAATCTAGGATCTTGAGCAAGAATCACTCAATGGAATGAAAATAAACGCTTGATATTTAACGAGGGTTTTTCGCGTGCAAATTGGCTACCAATTTTAATATCTTTGTGAATGTCTCATCATCATACACCCTTAAACATGCATTCTAAACACATAATAAAGCGCATATGTAAAATAATAATGATATGTGGATGGATATTTTACACATTGATCCTAGATCAAATCTCTCACTTTCTCTCTCCCGCTAGCACAAATATTTCTTCTACCCGTTACACTACACTTCTAAAGAAACCACATTTACATGGAGGGGAATAGGTGAGAAGAGAATACAAAGAAATAGGAGATAAGGCTGGACACGCAGGTCCAATTAATAAATCAAATTTATTACAAGTTCCAAAATCGCCTCACCCGACTAATATCCATCCGATATACATTATTCAAACATCACAACCATGTATTCATACAAACATGTTATCAATCAATCAAATCCAATTAATTAATCTTGATAATTAGTGATCATCCAATGTTCAAACAAAGATTTGATTTTGTTCGAGTCAAACTCGTATAGCGAACACGTACTCAAAGTACGATTTCTCAAATAAAATTAAATTACATGATTAAATCCAATTTTAATACGTATTTAATTCTAATTCATTATTTAATTCCAAATTAAATATTACACTTTTATTAACGAACCTTTACGATTTAAATTCCAAATTTAATCGTTACGGGTCTCAAACCCCGATTAATATCCAATATTAATTTAATTAAAGTCCAATGGGCTTTTAATTAATTCTTGAGGCGTGGACTTTTGGTCAACTCGGGTCAAACCGCAACCAAAGTCCAATCCGCGAGTTACCCCATAAGCCCATAAATTAATTTAGGCCCATTAGGCCCAATTAAATAATAAAGGTCCATGAAGTCATAATTGGACCTTTTGGATTCGGTTTTGGGCCTAATTGTAACCAACCAATTTTGCCTAAACCCAACTTTGTTACAACAAAGCTCAAAAGCCCAATACAACCTAACAAGCCCAATTCCAAAATCAAGCCCAAATTAATTAACTTATAAAATTCAAATTTCACAATTAATTAACCTAAGTGTAATACACAATCAATTACCCAATTAACATTTCTAAAACATCAATTAGCCTAACTAATCATGCACTTTAACAACCAATAGTGCCCACAATTCAATTAAAATCAAACCCAATTTACATGCTTTCAAGTCTCGGCAATTATGGGTTTTTCAATTCGATTCGGTTTCAATCCAATTGAATCCACAATCATCATTTCCCAAATCAGTTTAACTCATCCAATGAATCAAACAACAAAAATCACCATGAATTTCATGCCTTTGATTTTCGGCCAACCCACTAATTTTGGGCAAAATGTTTCCAAATCAAAATTCAATCCAATTAACTTCAATACAACACTACCCAATTGTTTTAAGTCACCCAATGATCAAAAAACAAAATAATGCCAAGCCAATTTAGGGTTCATATTTTCGGTCCAAGCTTCAATTTTGGGAAATTGGATCCAGCCAAATTTCTGGAAATTGATCATGCACAATCTCAATTAAACATCATCAAGCATGCTTTAAAACAATCAATTTAACCAAAACAAGTCAAAATCGATTTTGCCCATTTAAAGTTTGGCCAACATTAAGTAAATTGCGGAAAATCAATCCAATTAATTTTTTAATCAAATTGATTACATATAACTCAAATTAAATCATATACAAGCATTCTTAAACAAACAATTTGTTAAAATCATGCTTAAATCAAAAAGCCTCATTTGCTCAAGAACCCATAATTCGTTTTATGCATTCAATAGCTCAAGATACCATTGTAGGAATTTAATCAAGTCCCAAGATCAACAAACATGCATAAAAACGAATTGAATACACAAAGGAGTAAGGCGGAATCATACTCACATTGATGGGTTTTGATGAAATGAACAAGACCAAAAACGCACTGCATGTTTCACTCGGCAGTGAGCTGCGAACAAGGTGGACTGCTCGGCGTGGGGCAGTTTCTTCATCTTCTATTCGTCTGTGCTAGCATGAAGACACTTCCCTATCACCATAATATAACCCATGGTGTGTGCTAGCACTTGTCTTCTTCCTTTTGCTTCTCAAAATTTCGGTCAAACAGAAATTTTTAGAGAAGAAATCGGCTTTGAAACCGTGAAGAAAGAAGAGAAAAGAGAGGGAGAGGAAGAGATGCGTGAGAGGTTAGTGAGAGAGAGAAAATAATTTTAGGTTTATATATTTATTTTATTTTCCAAAAACAAAAAACAAATATATAAATCATTTTTCATATATATTTCAAAAGTTAAAAAGCAAAAGTCTATTATGCTTTTCATCATTTCTACTTTTTACTTTAAGTCACATCACATCACTTAAATAAAGTGACATGTTGTCAAGTCACATCACTCAAAGTGACATTTGATTTGACGCATGATGTGACTAACGATTTGACGCTTGATGTGACTTGCGTGCCGCGCTCGAATTCGAATGCGAATGCGCTCGCAACTCTCTCTCGGCTCGGGTTCGCTAATTCCAAATTAACGATTTTCCGTCGCGTCGTAATTAAATGATTACGCCTAACGAAATCACTATTCACGTCGCTAACGAATTAATTCTAAATTAATTCGTTCGCCCGAATTAAAATATAATTTTAATTCCGCGTCAAAATCCAATTTCTTATAATATATCAATATATTATTTTATCGATTAATTCCAAATTAATCGTTCTCTCTCTTTAATTAATATTTTATCCCAGATAAAATATCTCCGTGATTAATCCCAGATTAATTTTCTCTCTCCGATAATCCCAGATAATTATATCTCTCTCTTCTAATTAATCCCAGATTAATAAAGCGCAAGTTATACATCATCGGTGAATCTTCAGGAAGCGACCCATGAGATCTCCGGATATGTTGGCAGTAAATACGGTCGTCGGATTATCCGAACACGTAAGTACCTCGTACTACGTTTATACCGATTTACAAGACAATGTTGGCTTCTAGCAAAGCGCCATGCCTACCCAATTCTCCAGAAATATTCTTACGGAATATATAGATCTGTATCAAGCGTAGTATACCGTAGTATTGTGTATATATCGGCCCAGTATCGGATAGTCACGTGCTAGGGCTGGGGCTGGATAAGTGTCTGCCCCGTCCGAAGCACATGTCGGATGTCTGGTAACTAGTCTCTACAATCGGATATGCATGACCTAGTCATAATATCCCGATGGTTGCGCAACACTTAAGAGCACTAATACCGTATCCTCAGTGACATCATCTCCACTAAGACTGAAGTGATACTTCCGTCTTGACATCACACCCAATACACTACGACTCTCTGATAAACCCAGAAGTGGTGTACGCAGAACCGGTTAAAGCCCTGTACCACCAAGACCAAAATCTATCGATTATCGTAAGTATTAGCGATGTAAGTCTCAGGTTAAGACCATACACACCTACCTTGATTTCGGCCGCCCATAGACACATAGTCATAATACCAATGGGATTCCGAGGGGTCTATCCAGAGCGAAGCTGTTTCCCGTACCATCGGTGAAACACGACCTCCTATCACACTTGCATAAGTATCCAATACTTATATATATGAGAACTATGCCGTTGTGCCCTCACAACGCGCACAAGTGCAATACTAGCCTATTCCGCATTATCGATGTCCTGTCTTGATAATACTCCGGCTAGGGATATTTAATGATTAATCATTCGGGGATTGATACTGTCTCATATCATTCTCAATCCAGGAACTAATCATATGGACCTCTCTTCATTTATTATTTATGGTGATCTAATCACAAATGATGAGAGTGCAATTTCCTTGTCACATAGTTAATTTGTACAACAACACCGTGATCTGTACAAATAGTGACGCTATGGGTCATATTATCCAACAAAATACTGATCCAAATGTTTATTTCCTAGAATCGACATCCGTTTGAAAATCAGAGTCTGTATATCCCATTAGGATCATATCCTTACCGGAATATACAAGCATATAATCTCTCGTTCTCTTAAGATACTTGAGAATGTGTTTCACAGCCACCAAATGATCCAATCCTGGGTTAAATTGAAACCTACAGACTACTCCCACTATAAAACAGTTGTCTGGTCTCATGCATAACATAACATACATAAGACTACCAACTGTTGAGGCATATGGGATATGTCTCATTTCTTCAACATCATGAGGTGTCTTAGGAGACTGTTTCTTTGACAAGTGAATTCCATGTCGATAAGGCAAATTGCCTTTCTTAGAATTTTGCATCCCAAATCGCACAAGGATCTTGTCGATATAGGATGTCTGAGACATAACTAATAGTTATTTCTTGTGATCTCGAAGTATCTGAATCCAAATAATATAACTGGCCTCTTCCAAATCTTTCATTTGGAATTGGTT
>SKCR01006598.1:0-91732 GCA_019454045.1 Zanthoxylum bungeanum | reverse complement strand
TCCTACTTGTAAACTTTTTCCTGCTCCAAACGTGACTCATTCAACTCAGTGCTCTTGGAGTTTCTCTCGACCGCGAGTTCTCTTCTCTCTCTCCGCTGTGACTTGTGAACATAGGGGACGGGAAAACTGTATTGTACAACCTTTAGCCTTTCCGAAAAGAAAAAGTAAGTCTTCTGAACGACCTCTTCCCTTTTGTGTGTTGTGAATCTGTTTGTTATTTTTTTGAATGTTGCTAGGGAATGATTTATGGCTTGTTGGATTTGCTTAGGGCACTTTAGAATCCACATTCTTAGCTAAGACGGCAGCTCTGAGTAGTTTTTAACTATAGACTGATTCCCCTTCCTTTCCATTTCCTCGAATGTCAGGAACGTCTGACGACAAATCTTCCTCTTTAAAACCTGATAGACCCTCAACCCCCCTGCTGAAGAGCTTTCCTCGGGTTCGGGGGCACCCAGTGTGGAAGACCTTGATACTACCCATACCCCTTCCGAAGTTGAGCAAGATACTTATCACCAGAGGGTCCCCCGGAGTGATCCAGAGCCCGGTGATCTTGATAGCTCGGCTCTGGATATGAATCGGCCCTCCAGAATAACTGAGGATGATCTGGCGCTGTTGCGGCAACGATACGATATCCCAATAGATATTGCCCTCGAAGTTCCCGGCCCGATGGATCGTGCTAGTCAACCTGACGAGGGCTCAATGACACTTCTTCCTGCTTTCTTTGAGTGTGGACTACGGCTGCCGATGCAACGTTACTTTTCTTGGATGCTGGCCGAGATGGAGATTGCCCCCTGTCAACTGAGTTTAAATAATTGGAGGATTTTGGCCGGCATACATGTGGTTTGGCACCGGGCGGGGTTGGGTGAACCTTCTTTGGAAGAGGTGAAGAGGTTATATCGTTTGAAGTCCAACCCAAAGACTCACCACGGTTGGTTTTACCTCTCTGCTTATGATAGTTCGTTCAACGTTGTCCAGAAACTCCCTGACTCCAATAAGAATTTCAAAGATCTCTGGTTCTGGGCTACTGGGGATTGGGGTCGGGTTCTGAGATCGTTTGAAGAGGATGTTTCAGTCCCTGATATCTTCAGATCGGGAGGTTAGGGGTTCCTTATCATTTTTATGTGTCCCTTCTTCTTAGCTTCATGTTTTTAGGGTCCTGACTTCTTTTATTTCTCCTAGCCTGTTGGAGGGATGCTCCCAAGGTTTCCCGCCAAGTCCGGAGGCGGGTATCCTGGGCTCGGCGATACACCGGTCTTTGGAGGGAGTTGGTAAATGATACGGCTTTTGCTAAGTCCGGCTTGATTCAAGTTGTTCCTCCAAAAGTCTCGGGTCGGATAGGTAGATCTGTTATTGGTTTTTTTTTTTGTTTTCTTCGTCCTTTAGAAGGAAATATCATTTATGCATTTGCCAGGGTTTCGTACTGATCATGCCTTTTGTCTTTTGTTCTTACAGGTATGTCGAAGAGGCCGAAGTATCTCGAGAGGTTGGCCGGTACCATGAAGAAGGCCGGTCATGCTGAAACTGGAACCTCTCGGGCACATCCTGAATCTGTCGAGGCTGGGAGGGTGTCTCAAGGGAAGGTTCAGCAGGCTGCTCGAGGTCTATCTTCTCCCTCTGGTGCGCAGTCATCAGAATCTACTCGGTTGGTTAGTCGCCGAAGCCTTTTAGGAAGAGGAGGCGTCAGTTCAGGGCAGAGGAGACTGAGTTGGTTCAAGAGACGGAGGAGGAGCTCGTCCAGGGCAAGAAAAAGTTGCCCATCGGGGGAAAAAATCATCTGGGGGCTCCTCCAAGAAACGAAAAGGTTCTGTGATCCTCGGTGTGGATGATTTGGGGGAAGACATCCGGGAGGCTACTTCCCATCTAGTGCCGGCCTTTAATGAACTGGCCGAGGTGATTCCTCGGGGGAGATTTCGAGATATGATGACATTTCTCCTGAGGCTTTGGTGACAGAGATGAGCTCCCAAATGGCGAATGTAGTTACTCTTCTCCCTTCTTATCTCATATCTTGACTGCTTTGTTTTGTGCAGGCTACTTACCTTATGGCCAAAAATAAGGACCTTTTTGAGTCTATTGTCTGAGGGTGGTCAGGCCAGAGATTTCAGAATCGCCTTACAGAGGTGGAGGCTAAATTGGCCGATAGGGAGGAGGTGATAAAGAATCAAGAGCTGACTGCGATCGAGACCTTCAAAACAAATAAGGCTCTTAAGGCTGCTGCTGTGTTGGAGCGAAAACTTACCGATTCTGCTAGGGAGGATTTGAAGGCCGCCCAATCTGAGATTGGCATTTTGAAAGTGAAGGTGTCAAGTGTTGAGGCCAAACTGAAGGCCAATGACGAACAAATGGCACGGGCTCGGGATGATCTTGAGAGGAAAGAGGCCGAAATAGAGGCCGAGAAGGATGTTATCCGCCTTGAAGGGGTTGGTGATTGTGCTGAACTAATACCGATGGTACTGCCAGGTCTGAACATGGATCCCATTTACGCGGCCATCAGTTTTTGCAAATTGGAAATTTTTGAGGAGGAGTTCCGGAAGTGGCTCCCCCTTCTTCCGAGGAGGTGATGGATCCTGACCCAATTTCGATTGCTCCGGTCTCCCAGGTTTTTCAAGAAGGGCGACCTGACATTTCTGTTCCTGTCGAAGCTTATCTTGAGGTTCCTCCTCCTTTTCCTGAAGTAGAGGTCTCCCATGCTGCCGAGGTCGAAGCTGCTGTTCCCGTTCTCGAGGCCGACCCGATCCTTCCGTCGTCTCAGCCAGCTGAGGAAGAACTTTCTGCCCCTGTACGGGCTGATTGAGAAGGGTAACCCGGACGGGGCCCTGTGTATACTTAGCTTTTTTTTTTGTAATAACTTTTCATGCTGTATTTTGATATATATATATATATATATATATATATATATATATATATGCTTTCTTTTTCTCTCTCCTCTTTTTTTTTTTGTTTTTTTTTTTTATGTTTCCCTTCGAATGTTTGAGACCTCTCTGTGGGGAGAATATAAGCTGGGGGGACTTAATCTGACCCCGAGCTGAGAAAGGCACTTGGACCTGGGGGAATGTTACGTCCCCAGTCTGAAGGGCTTACTCGATGGGACGTACCCCGACCCCGAGCTGAGAAGAACACTTGGCTTTGGGGGGATGTCATGTCCCAAGACCAAAGGGCTGACTCGGTGGGACGTAACCCGACCCCGAGCTAAAAAAGGCATTTGGATCTGGGGGAATAACGCCTCCCCAGTCCAAAAGTGCTGACTCGGTGGGACGTAACCCGACCCCGAGCCAGAGGTACACAGAGGTCTCGGCGGAATGAAATCCAGCCCCGAACCGAGTGACCAAGCGGTCTCGGCGGAATGAAATCCGGCCCCGAGCCGATTAATCAAGTGGCCTCGGCGGAACAAATCCAGCCCCGAGCTGATTAATCAAGTGGCCTCGGCGGAACGAATCCGGCCCCGAGTCGATTAATCAGGTGGGACTTACCCAGAAGGGAAGTGAATCAACCTTTTGAAGCCCTACTGAGTTCGGCACATGCGTCCCCCTACCAGACCAGTGGAAAAAAAAAACAAAAACTCTGAAAAATAAAATCATAGGGAGGGGGTGACTTAGCGCTTGTCCCAAAAAAACTCTTCACAAATGTAAACAAAAGCACGGATGCCTCAAAACAGCGTCATGTCCGAGGCCTCCAAAACACAATTATGAATCTTTCAACTCAGTGTCCCGGCAAACCAGGATTTGGATCAGTTGAGCGTTTAAATGGTAAGGGCACATCCTCCATACGCCAGGTCACTGTGGAGCCTGTGTATTACACGAGGGCTCCTCCTTACCGCGCTGGGGCAGGCACACGCTACAGGGGCACAACGCATCCCGTACTGCGCATCTCTTGGATCCAAATGATGAATGGATCAAAGAGTGTCCGGGATACTAAGGGCACATTCCTCCTTAGGTCCGGTATCACTGGAGCTAGCAATGGACACGGGGGCCTCATCACTCCCCGTGCTATGCTTTCCCACGGATCCATTACATCGGGTAAGTGAGGATCAAAGAGTGTTCGACACATTAAGGGCATATTCCTCCTTATGTTCGGTAACACTGGAGCAAGCAATCGCCACGGGGGTATCATCTCTCCCCGTGCTATGCTTCTCACGGATCCTATGTATCGAGTATGTCTCTGTGGACCCTGAGCCAAGAGAGATACTTGGTTCTGGGGGAATGTTACGTCCCCAGTCCGAAAGGCTGACTCGGTGGGACGTACCCCGACCCCGAGCTGAAAAAGGCACTTGGTTCTGGGGGAAAGTTACGTCCCCAGACCAAAGGGCTGACTCGGTGGGACATGGCCCGACCCCGAGCTGAGAAAGGCACTTGGTCCTGGGGGAATATTACGTCCCCAGTCTGAAGGGCTGACTCGGTGGGACGTACCCCGACCCCGAGCTGAGAAAGGCACTTGGTCCTGGGGGAATGTTACGTCCTCAGTCCGAATGGCTGACTCGGTGGGACGTACCCCGACCCCGAGCTGAAAAAGGCACTTGGTCCTGGGGGAATGTTACGTCCCCAGACCAAAGGGCTGACTCGGTGGGACACGGCCCGACCCCGAGCTGAGAAAGGCATTTGGTCCTGGGGGAATGTTACGTCCCCAGTCCGAAGGGCTGACTCGGTGGGACGTACCCCGACCCCGAGCTGAAAAAAGCACTTGGTCCTGGGGGAATGTTACGTCCCCAGACCGAAGGGCTGACTCGGTAGGACGTACCCCGATCCCGAGCTGAAAATGGCACTTGGACCTGAGGGAATGTTACATCCGGTCCGAAGGGCTGACTCGGTGGGACGTACCCCGACCCCGAGCTGAAAAAGGCACTTGGTCCTGGGGGAATGTTACATTCCCAGACCGAAGGGCTGACTCGGTGGGACGTACCTCGACCCCGAGCTGAAAAGGCACTTGGACCTGGGGGAATGTTACATCCCCGGTCCGAAGGGCTGACTCGGTGGGACGTACCCCGACCCCGAGCTGAAAAATGCACTTGGTCCTGGGGGAATGTTACGTCCCCAGTCTAAAAGGCTGACTTGGTGGGACGTACCCCGACCCCGAGCTGAAAAACTAAGGGTCCTCGGCGGAGTAAAATCCAGCCCCGAGTCGAATAACCAAGCGGCCTCGGTGGAATGAAATCTAGCCCCGAGCCGAATAAACATGCGGCATCGGCGGAACAAAATCCAGCCCCGAGCCGAATAACCAAGCGGCCTCGGCGGAACGAAATACAGCCCCGAGCCGAATAAACATGCGGCCTCGGCGGAACGAAATTCAGCCCCGAGCCGAATAAACATGCGGCCTCGGCGGAACGAAATCCAGCCCCGAGCCGAAAAGAGTCATCGGTCTCGGCGGTATAAGAGCAGAACCGAGCCGGAAAGAGACATCGATCTCGGCAGTACAAGAGCATACCCTTTTTGGGATCTGTTGCCTTCCGCTTTTTCGCCTCTTTTCCGACTGGCTCCGGCTTCAAGCCCCTCATTATTCGTCTCTTCCATCCTCTCCAGTTTGTCCATCATGGATTTTAGAAGGATTTGATTTTCCTCCCTATCTTTCTTCATATTTTCCTCCATCTTCTCCATCCAATCTGCTGTTGAACTCCCTGATGACTGGTGATTTCCATCTTCTGCCATCGTCTTACTACGCGAGCTGCTTTTTGTAACATTCCCCACAGACGGCGCCAACTATTGACGGCTGATTTTGGTCTCAGTGCAATATGGGAATATCACCCCCGAGACAATCCTCCATCAATAGTGAATTTGTTTGGTTATGGGGGACCAAAAGCAAACTTAGCAAAAGACAAATAATACACCAATCGACAAGGAGATTTAATGTGGTTCGGCGGATGTTTGTCCGACCTACGTCCACGGGCACAAATAAGACTACTTTTTATTGCTGGAATTCGTAATTCTTCTCTTTTTTTTACAAGTTTTTATTCCCCCCTTTTACACATACTCTACCCATCTATAATAGTGAAGGAGTCAGATTCCTCTTAGTATGAGGTTTCCTAGTTGAAACAATTTCCTTTTCCAATAAGGATTCCTAGTCAACAACTACTTTTACCTCCTTTATCCCATTAGGACTCTGTCTCACTAGTTTTCCCATCAAAATAGGGTAACTTGTCATCTTATCCACAAGAATAGGGTGTCACCTTCCGGAGCACGCCTTCGCCATATGCTCGGTCTCCATGAGGTCGGTCATAATGGTTATTTGATCTGAGAATGCTTCTGCCGATCTGATAATTGCCCGGTCATCTTGAATTCAAGTGCTCGGTTGCCGATCATCAAGTGCTTGGTATCTTCATGTTGTGGTCGGTCTTTTATTGTAAAACACTCAGGCCATTACTGCTGGCTTTTTATGGGTCGGGTCGGAATTAATGATATCGTCCAAGAAGGGAATTTACCTTTTTACCCATGCCGTACTCCTTAAATAACATAGTGCCTGAAAACACCATCAACATATACTATTCAAGTTTTCATGTATTTTCTTTTTATTATTTAATAAAATTTTGTGTGTTTTCTTTTACAACATTAGCAGGTAACCTCATTCTGCTGGGGTGAAGAGGTAAGACTTTTAATATAATAAATTAGATTAATCTCCCTTATTTTAATTAAAATTTGGATTAATTAGTTTCCGCTTATATGACCGGTTTAGGTTCACACATTATTTACCGCCTATATGGCTGGTTTTACATTGTTGGACTTAGTTTCCGCCTATATGGTCGGTTTATGTGCTATCATTGATACCGCCTATATGGTCAGTTTATATGATTTTGTTACCGCCTATATGGTCAGTTGGACTTTAGACAAATGATATCACCGCCTTTATGGTCTGGTTAATTAATTGGTAAACATTGAGAACGAGAGAGATTTCTAATTTTGAAATATTAAAAGTGGATCCTCTAACCCTAGCATTTTCTTTTATTGTACTTTTACATTTTTTAATTTCCAGCATTTACTTTATTTAATTTCTAGAATTTACTTTATGTCTTTTATTTTATTTAAGTTTTTACTAGCCTTAGATATGTGTCGTAGCTAAGCTCGTTATCTGGGGTTGTGATGAATTCCATTATCATTGGTTTATAAGGGGTTAATTTACAATTTTGGTAATATAAAAGTTTATTTATTGAGTCTTAAGCTTAACTGACCATTAATAAGATTGATTTAGTAAACTTAAATGAACTTGGAAAATGATCTTTAGGTTTAGCCTTAGACTCAATAGCTCACGATCTTCCTTGAGGATAGATAACCCTTTAATAGATTTCCTTACAGAATAGGAATATACCTGTCGGGCGGGGGTAGCCATAATTGGAAATTACACCTAATGAATTCAGGTAACTTGGTTGACATAAGAATATGATTAATTGGGTTACACTGGGTATTTGTATCTGACCATCGGAAGATGCTTTTACATATTTTCATGTTCCAGGTTAATAAACCAATATATTGCACAAATGTGAAATAACCACTTCATCTTTTAAAAGATATTGGAAGAATTCACAACCCTGGATAGTTTTATAAATTTAAATTTTCCTCAACTTATTTTCGTGAAATTTTATTTACTTATTTTTAAGTTTAAAGTCACCACCCAGTTAATAAATCAATATGTTAGATACTCGTAATAATTTGGCTTCACAAACTAATAGCTTAGGTTTTAAGTCCTCGTGAGATCAATACTTTTTATACTACTTGAACGATACATGCGCTTACGTTATACGCCTGTGATTATGTACCGGTCAAGTTTTTGGCGCTCTTACCAAAGACTTATTTATCTTTCACTATTAGTTTTGGGGTTAGATATCGTTACTTGTGTCTAATTTTATTTTTATTTATTATTTCTATTTTCTATTGTTTCAGGTTCTCACAAACTACATGATACGAACCAGAAGCTTTGAACCGCAACCGCTTGACCTAGAGATTGAAAGAACCATCAGACAGTTGAGAAGAGAAAGGCGTGAAGGCCAAGAAGCAATTGTTAACATATAACCAGAACCTTTGGAAGTTGCAGCGCCAATCCTCATTCGAGACAGAACCATTCCGGTGGTTGACGACTTCATTTCATGTATTGTACTTCCTCCCTTACCAGCAAATGCGTGTGACATCAAAACATGCATCCAAATAATTCAGCATTCAGTGCAATTTGGAGGAAATGCAACTGAAGATCTTAATGTCCACATCAGCAACTTCTTGGAAGTTTGAGGCACTTTCAATTACAACCGAGGAGCTGAAGAAGCAACGAGACTGTAAGTTTTTCCATATTCCCTGAAAGACATAGCTAAGGCTTGGTTACATTCACTACCAGCAAGATCCATCATAATTTGGAATACTCTAGCCACCAAATTCCTTGCGAAGTACTTTCCACCAGCCAGAACAGTAAAATTGAAGAATGACATCACATCCTTTGTGCAACATGACTCAGAATATCTCTACAAAGCTTGGAAAAGGTACAAGGATTTGCTCAGAAAATGCCCTCACCATGAGATTGCAAAATGACTACAAGTCCAAAGCCTTCTATAATGGACTTTCTGGATTGATGAAAACCATAATTGATGCTGCTGCTGGAGGAGCTTTGATGGCGAAAGGAGAAGACAAGCATGAGACTTAATCGAAGAAATGGCTAACAACAATTCGTTGTGGCCAACAGATAGGAGCATGATTCAAAGAATTACAGGAATTTATGAAGTTGGAGCCAACACAGTAGTGAATACCAGGCTGGATCAGATATGCAAATGTCTGGAAATACTTAGCACGCAAGTTGTAAACATCGCCGGATCCACAAGTTCACCATATGGAGGAGCACCAGAACCAGTTCAACAATAAGAGGCGGTGAACTATGTCAACAATTTCAACAGACAAGAGAACAATCCATATTCCAACATGTACAACCCAGAGTGGATGAATCATCCCAATTTTTCATGGAGCAACAATTCAGGGCAAAAGAATAGTCCACCACCTGGATTCCAACAGCAGAACAAATGTCAGGAGTATGAAAAAGAACCAGAAATGAAAGAATGGTTTGCAGAGATGTTCAAAAAACAAGAAGCAAAATACGATGCTATGTTTCAAGCCCCAACAACATTCAATCAAAGCCAATCAGCTTCTATCAAAGCATTGGAGAATCAAATTGGGCAACTAGCCAATGCTCAGAGTTACAGACCGCCAGGAAATCTTCCTAGCAATACAGAACCAAATCCAAAGAACCGAGGGAAGGAGCAATGTCAAGCCATTACCTTTAAAAGCGGTACTGAAATCAACAAAGATGTTGGAATCAAGGAATTCATTGAAGATGTTCCAAAAGAAGCAGAATAATAGATGGAGGAAAAAGAAGTAAAAGAAAAAGAACTAGAAAGAATCACTCCACCTCCACCTTTTCCACAGCGTCTTTAGAAAAATAAACTGGACAAGTAGTTTGCTCGATTTCTGGAGGTGTTCAAAAAACTACACATCAACATCCCATTTGCAGAAGTCTTGGAATAAATGCCCAGTTATGTCAAATTCATGAAAGACATCTTTTCTTGAAAATAGAGATTGGGACATTATGAGACAGTAGTATTGACAGAAGAATGCAACGTGATCATTCATAGGAAACATCCCCCAAAATTGAAAGATCCTGGCAGTTTCACTGTCCCGTGCACCATCAGAGAACAATACATCGGTAATACTTTATGTGATTTAAGAGCTAGTGTTAACCTGATGTCTTTTTTCTATTTACAGGAAACTGTAAATTGTAGAAGCAATGCCTACCTCAGTCTCTTTGCAACTCGCCGATCAAACACTCCCATTTCCAAGAGGTGTTGTTGAAGATGTGCTGGTTCAAGTTGACAAACTTATTCTCCCAACAGATTTAATTATCCTTGACATGGAGGAAGACAAAGATGTCCCTATCATCCTTGGGAGACCATTTTTTTACTAAGGCGGTAACATTATTTGTCCATAAACCAGCCATATAGGCGGTGTAGGACACAGGACCTGGGCGACGCCGTTCCTAGGCTCGCGGCACTAGTTGGGAAGGATTACATAACATGGAGTCGCCACCCGGTGTGAACCGGGACAAAGATTTAAGGCCGCACTCACCCCTCGCAAGGGAAGACCTCAAACCGTTGGGTTCGGAATGGTCCCTTACTTATGTCACTTGTAATGAAAGGATTCATGTAATAATTTAACTAAGCTTAAGTAACACTTATTTCCAAGAGTATCATGCTTCTAAATTCTCATATGCAAAATAAAACTTATGTGTACATTTTTACATATATCTCATATTCAAAATTGCATGCTTAATATATATATCAAGATAGCAATGAACATACAAATTTACATATCACATTCAGGAAAACACAAGCACACATATTGACCCTACAAGCACACATATGGGCACTTTTCCAAGCGGTACGTGGAATTGTAGCCCAAGTACAGACCGCACTACCATCCATTCGGAATCGGCTACGGAATTTACGTCTGGGTTTCCATCCGATATACCGCAAGAAATAATACTCAAATGTTATCATAAGCATACGAATTGTGACACATTTGCATAAGAAAGATCAACCAATAGGCAATTATGCATGAATATAATAAGACAGACTCAGTTCAGTGTGTGCACGTTCGTGTAGCGTTCGTAAGCGCGTTCGAACGGAAATGAAACAGAATGCTCACGTTCGAGTAGCGTTCGTGAACGCGTTCGAATGGAAATGAAACAGAATGCTCACGTTCGAGTAGCGTTCGTAAACGCGTTCGAACGGAAATGAGACAGAATGCTCACGTTCGAGTAGCGTTCGTAAACGCGTTCGAACGGAGATGAGACAGAAAGCTCACGTTCGTATGGCGTTTGTTAACGCGTTCGAACGGATACGAGACCTGACACATAATAAGGCAAAAACACATGCGCGTTCGAGTTGCGTTCGTAAACGCGTTCGAACGGGAACAGACCTGATGCATGAAATGAGACGCAATACATAAACACAAAATAAAAGGGGCGCGGCGAAGTACTGCCATAAAGGTGGCCTTTTGGGGCTCTTGATCTCTCAAAGAGAGGACCTTTAGACCAACATATTAAGCCCATGCGCTCGACTAAATCATGCATACAAAGAATTGAAAGCAATAATATTAAACATAGTGTGCCCGATTGAACGTATCTCGTATCCAACCGAACACACCTCAACCGGCGCGGCAAAGCATCGTGGTAAAGGGGCTTTAGCCCCTCCCCGTAGGGGATCTCACATCACACTTACTAAGCCCATGCACTCGATTGAATCATGCATACGAAAATAGAGACAATCATATCAAACTAAGTATGTCCGATTGAACGTATTTCGCATTCAACCGAACACACATCAATCGGTGCGGCAAAACATCGTGGTGAAGGATTTTAACCCCTCCAATTAGGGGACCTTTCATCGCACTTACTAAGCCCATGCACTCGATCGTATCATACAGGAATAAGCAACATACATAATTTAAATGACGAGGAATAAATAAATGAAAGCAACACAAAACAAGGGAATGTGCCGTTTACTCAAGTGGTATGTGGAGTTGTGGCCCGAGTACAGATCATATTACCGTCCATTCGGAATCGGCTATGAAATTTATGTCCGGGTTTCCATCCGATATACCGCGAGAGTTGACACATCTCTCATTCATCCAATACCCACAACATATTACATCTCATAATTCATGCATATTTATCTACTCAAAGACCCCAACATGCATTCATAGACGACTCTCATACGAATAGAATTCAATAAAAAATGAATATAAACTAATGAAAAGGTACCCTCAGGTCTAACCTTTTAAATCACCTCTCGGATGTACGGTACACGATCGTCGGAATGGTGGATGCTCCGCAACTCTCCCGGTTCACTGGTTCACTGTTCTCGTTCGTTGTCTTTACTGATTTGCTTGCGGCTCCAACTCCGTTCTGCTCCTATTTCCTCTTTATCTTTTGCTTACTGTTTTTGGGTGTCTTCTTCCTGTAGTTTTTATGTGTGTTGTGTATGAGTTAGAGACTAGCTAGCTAGGGTTGAGAAGGTTGGTGAAGGGTTCTTTTTATAGGCAAAGGGTTAGGTTTGACAAGGAAAGGAATTTGATTTGGTTTGGTTAAGGGAAGTCAAGAGATTGAGGGGGGACAAATCTTGGCTAGATATGGAAGGTTGAATATTTGATTGGCTTGGATTAGGAATACAATATTTTAAGTTTGGGAATAATCTTATTAGATTGGGAATATAATTGGTTGATTGATTTTAATTAGGCATGATTATATTTTGATTTAGTATGTGATTTGTTTAATTTAGGCATGATTTTAGTTTAAGTTGGTAATTGTTTATTTCATGTTTGGTATATGTTTTATTTAATCATTTAATTAATTTAGTTATTATATTATTTAGTTAATGTTTAATTAATATTTATCTATTTAAATTGGGATGTGTTTTATGGGCTTTGGGGGGCTAATTGGGCTGGATGTGAGGCTAGCAAAGCAAAACCAGAATTACCGACACCGTTCGAACGCTTCCTCGAACGCGGCACGAACGCCCGCAATCCGTTTGACGTTCGAACGTGAACACGAACGTAGCACGAACGAAAACAGTGAACCTTGTTTATCTGAATTTCCCCTTCGGATGTCCGTTTCCCGTGACCTCCGTGACTTAAAAGGTAGTGTCTCCAAAATGAGACTCATCATAGGGACTTATGTGTAAAAATGCAGTGCCTACAGGCGGTAATTATCTGTCACCTAAAGACCGGCCATATAGGCGGTGTTACTTTATGTCAAATAAATAAAACCAGCCATTAAGGCCGTAATTCTTTTAATTTGAATTATAATTTTCATATTATAATAAAGGGAGATTAATCTAAATTAAAATAATAAAAGTTTCACCATTCCCCCCAGCGGAAATCTAACTACTAAACATAAAAGAAAAGAGAAGAATAAGAAGAACTACTACTATTACTGAAAATAAAAATACATAAATTAAATTACTAAAAATAAACACACAAGATGCAATCCTTAAATTCTTACAAAAACCTAAGGAAAGCATGAGAATTACAAATGAAATGGCTTGGTATTTATAAGAAAATCTAAAGGCTTCCACCGATTGCTCCACCAAACATGGCATCAAACATGACACCAAACATGACACCAAACATAGCATCAAACATGTTTGATGGAAGTTTGATAATTTTTTTTTTATATTTTTATTAATTTTATTTTATATTTTGGAAATGACTATAGTAGTTACACAAAATATACTGAATTGTTCATCAATTTCGGCCATGGAAACTTCAGAATTAAGTTGTAGATCTTTGCGTCTTCTTTAATATGCAACTTGCATCAGCTCAATTGGATATCGGATGAAAAAGTTATGGCCAAAATATGAAACCTGCACAAAATTGGAATTTAGGACTGCACTTAGTGACGCGTATAGTAAAATTTTGTTTTTGACATTTTTTCCTCCGAATTTCATCGTTTTAGCCCCGAGTTGATTCCATTAATTCCCAATATTATTTTTATCTATAAAATAAATAAAAACACATTAAAACGTTCATAAAACTCGAGAAACTATACAAAATATTAGGTTAAATGAGTGGAAAATAGTGATATAAATACCACTCATCAATCATGCAACCTGGCTTATAGCCAGCACCCTGAGACAACCTGCTCAAACAAACTCAACAAATATGCAACATCAACTAGGCCTCAGGCCTGAACTCAATGAACAAAAGTAAATCACTTGGCCTCCGGCCAGAAATCAAAATGAAATTACACTATTACTTAACTTTTACATAAGAGATGCAAATACAAAAACAAATACAAGGGCCGATAGGACCCATAACTCGACCCAAGACTCAAAGACACTCTTGACTGCAAATGGGGCGATCCACTGTCTTCAAAGTCTTCACAAGAAACATGCTGGCTCAGCATAACTGCTACAGACCTGCAAAACTACAAACTGTTATGATGTGAGTCATAAGACTCAGTAAGTAACCATGCTCATAACTTTAGCGTCAAACACATACAAGATCTGATTTATTATTCTGTATTAACCTGAGCTGCTTACTTAACATACAATATAAGATAAATTTAGACTTATTATTTTATCTCAGTCCATTTAGCAAACATGTTATAAATTTACTTATCTTTTTTATCTGACTATACATAAACTTAATCAAGTTCTCTTGTTTATACTTTCTAACATCGATAACATTAAGTATGAGTTAACTATAGAACTCTTATTCATTTTCGATCATTACTGTTTTGCTGATAATTTCTTTTCCTTTTTTTTTCTGAATCCACATCTACAAATACATACTGTTTCTTATTTATACTTTAAATATCTATAACCTAGTCATTGAGTTTTCATAGTTTCATCTACTGTGTCAAGTCCCATTACGTTTCCTCTACGTTACTGTGATATCTTTCCACTTTTCTATATGCTTATTTCTAATCTAGTTTCGGCTTTTATTATAATTATCTTTCTTTGGTTTCATTGAAATATCATCAAATCGGACTAATAAAATATTTTTTCTATTAAACATCCAACAGACTAAAATCAGCCATATAAACATGTATATGAAACCATATGATCATACGCTAATATCTTACCAATTGTTCCTTCTATATGAAAATATAATACACAAAGGCATCAATCACAGATATATAAATGTAATCATGCTATCATGCTTTAATGTCAACTATATGCATCTCGTATATTAATCAGGATGTATAATTTATATGCACATCCTATAAACTACACTGAACTTTGATTATGCCATTCTTTTTAGAAAATACTTTCCGAAAACTCTTTTCTTGAAAACTCTTTATTAAAAAAAAAAACTCTTTTCAGAAACTTTATTTGAAATCATCTTTATAAAAACTTGTCTTTTGAAAACATGCTTTAATACTCTGATTTCTGGAAACTGTTTTTAAAATATGTTTTCTGGAAACTGTTTACTGAGAATCTGAAAACTGAAAAACTATATCTTAAAACTGAAACTGTATCTGAAAACTTAAAACTAAAAACTTTCTCTGAATTTTGTATCTCTGAACACTGTTTCCTGGAAATCTGATATTTCAAAACTTCTTTTCTGAGAAACTGATATCTGAATGTCTGCTGAAAAACTGACGCATGGGGGCGTTACGTATCGCCGTCCCCCCATACAACCTAGAGCCAGATATGCAAACCCATGACATTGGGGCGTTACGTATCGCCGTCCCCCAAAGCATGCCATACCTGCCCTGAAACTGGTGGTCTTGGGGCGTTACATATCGCCGTCCCCCAAGCCACAAACTGGAGCTAGGGGTGCGGATCTATGCTACCACCCAAGCTCAAATTGGGGTCTAGGGGCGTTACGTATCGCCGTCCCCCTAGCCCATCTGGAGGATCTGAAAGCGTCCCCTCAGTCCTCAATATGTGCACATGTCTCTGAATCCGTCAATTCCAACTGAATCTCGAGTTACATATTGGGGTGAGTTTTTATCTCATGCCTCGAAAACCATAAAACCATATACTGTATCTCAAAACTGAAAGGAAACTTTTTTTTTGAAATATATTGTCTTTCAAAACGTTTGAAACTTTTCTTTAAAACATTTGAAATCTCTGAAAACATTCTTATCTTTTGCTCAAATGCTGAAAACTTTAACACACACACACGCAAATGTTTTCTCATGATCCTTTCTACCTTAGCCATGCTTTTCTATATGCTCATCTTTCATTATCATATCCTGAAACGTTGCATTCATGATATGCATGCATTTCACACTAGTATACATATAATCATAACATGTTTTCCCATAACATTGTTACTTATACTATCACTTTCTTACTTTCTCAAATGTATCACTGTCATGCGAACTCATGACCACAAATCTCATGCATTCATGGCACAAAAATGTATATACAAACATTTCTCATACTAATTTACTAATTCCATATTATGCTTACACAAACGATACCAAAGCTCTTTTATTATATCATTTTTCAAACATATGCGGGTTTCAAATTCTTAGTTCTTAAACTTATTTGTCATTTCTTAACTATCAACTTGTGCTCAAGAATCTCATGTCATAAACTTACATATATTCACATGCCATGCATGTACTACTCATTTATGCTCTCTATCATCTTATATACATGTTTCTATACTCATGTCGCTAAACATACCTATATATATACTACTCTCGATGAACATAAACCTTTGCATTCATACCAGCCTTATATACTTACTAGTTCATATCTACTCATGCATACTAATATTCTTATATAATGTATAAATTGCAAACTTTCATTCATATCACTAGTCTCATTCCCTAGGGTGTAGTTTCTACAACCCCCAAACCCAAGTCTCAATAAAATATATTCACGAACATGTGCTCTATCTTTAAATACTGGTTATACCAACCCATGTCACTTTACTCCTATATTCATCTATATATATATATATATATATATAGGTTTCATGTATATACTATATACAACTTTATTATATAACTAATTTCGAACAATGTTAAATCTCTTAAGTATTCGTAGCATGAGTTACTTACCTGACTTTGCGGACACTCCGAACCTGGACCCGATCTGTCAAAACAAATCATAAAATGAAATCAGCCATATTGGTTCATATATAATAAACTACGGACTTTCTCGGAATACAAGAATCCTATCTAATTCTACCGTTCAAACTTCATTACTATAATATATGCTCATATATTGTTCTAAACTAGCCAGATGGTTCAGATTCTCATTTTACGCGTTTGCGGCAAAACTTGCGGAAAAGTTTCCGCAAACGCTATGGAAGGGTCTTGAACCCTCCAATCCAATCCAGAATTACTCAAATACCCTCGCAAAAATCATATTTACATCTTAACTATGGTTACGGTCATCTACGCTCAATCGCGCGAGAAATTCTGTTTTACCGGAATCTCTCTAATTCTATCGGATCAATCAAATCTAATATGTTTCTCCCCGGATTCTACCACATTTATCGTTTTAACATATTAAAACACATCCAATTCATTCATGCTAATTAGCTATACTACGGAACTATCGGAAACATCCGAATATAGATCAATACACTTTACATAAAAAATTCTAAACTGAGAGTCGTATCGAAATTCCGATGCCATATTCGGACTCCCATCGGCCATACAAATGTGCTGGTGTCATCGGAATTCTGATCGGAGTTACTGATGAGTGGTAAATCTATCACTATTTCCCACTCATTTAACCTAATATTTTGATTAGTTTCTTAAGTTTTGTGAATATTTTGATGTGTTTTGTGTTATTTTGTAGATAAATAAAGTTTCAGGACATTCTGGAGGTGATTTGGAGCAAAACAGTGGAAAATGGGAAAATGGGCATTTTGGTAATTTGTCCGCGTCGCGACGCCAAGACTCATAGCGTCGCGACGCCTAAAGTGCGCCGGACATGCTAACGTGCACCGAGGGACACGTGTCAAAATCTGAGAAAATGGACTTGCTAACGTGCGCCGACCTTACTAACGTGTGCCATGCCACGTGTCATCATCACAGAAGATCAACTAAAATGCGCCGTCTACCACGTGTCGAAATCTCATTGGACCAAAGCAAGCGCGTGACACGTGTCGAGTTTTCATTTGACCTAATCACCGGCGACTCACATACTGCCACGTGTTAATATCTCATTGGACCAATCCTAAACGCGTGCCACGTGTCAGATGTTCATTAGACCGATAGTTCAGCCAATCACCGTCTGCCACGTGTCATCTTCCCATTGCACCACCTTTACCGCGTAACACGTGTCATCACGAGATTATGCCGACAATGCGCGTGGTCAACCCGCGTGGACTCCATAAACTGTTTCTAGCGTCGCGACGCTAGTGCATTTTCAGCGTCGCGACGCTGGACCAAAAATTATCTATAAATTGAGCTCGAGATTTCAGTTTTAGTGGCACCATTCTCTTTCATTTCTTTGATGTAAATAGAGAGTTTCTCTCTCTAATTTCTTTTAATTTAAGTTTTGTAATTAATTTTTAATTACATTCTGTAATAGTAATTACTTTCTGTAATAGTAATAGTAATTTATCTTGTTTTTACTGTTTCAGTTTTACTATTCATCCATGATGAGGTAACTTCTCCTTGCTAAGGTGAAATGTAATTCTTTTACTGTTACTATTTAGATTAATCTCCCTTAAATATAATATATTTACTATTTAAAAATTTGACTTAATAAGGATACCGCCATATTGGTCGGTTGGCTATTAAATTTAAATTGGTTTAAACCTGACTAATCCAGGATACCGCCTATATGGCTGGTTGATAATTAAATTTTCTTACCGCCTATATGGCAGGTTCATGGACAAATCATACCGCCTTTATGGCTGGTCGGACTTAATTTGAATTAATCAGGTTACCGCCTATATGACTGGTTGGTAATATTATCACAAGTTTATATATTATTTTATGGGAGATATTTAAAATAGTAAATAGTAAAAGTAATTCCTTTTACCTTAGCATTTTATTTTATTGTTATTTACTTTTCAGTATTTACTTTACCGCATTTACTATTTCGCATTTTTACTTTATGGCTTTTACTTTTAAGTTTTTACTAGCCCTAGCCATGTGTCATAACTAAGTTAGTTATCTAGGGTTGTGATGAATTTCAATATCACTGGTTTATATGGGTTAGATTATAGTTTGGGTAATATAAAGATTTATTTATTGAGTCTTAATCTTAATGCTTTTTATTAACTGGCCATTAATAAAATTGATTAGGTAAACTTAAAATGAACTAGTCATAGGGATTTTAAGTTTAGACCTTAGACTCAATAGCCCACAATCTTCCTTGAGGATAGATAACCCTTTAATAGATTTCCTTACAGGATAGACATATACCTGTCGGGCGGGGGTAGCCATAATTGGAACTTAAACTTAATGAATCCAGATAATTTGGTTGACATAGACATATGGTTCAATTGGGTTAAACTGGGTATTTGTGTCTAACCATCGACAGAGGTATTCACATAATTTAGTGTTCCAGGTTAATAAATCAATATATTACTCAGCTATAGGATAACCACTTCATCTTTAAATAATATTGAAAAGATTCACAACCCTAGATAGTTTTTAATATTGAATTTTCTTAAAACTTATTTTCGAACAATTTTATTTACTTGTCTTTAAATTTAGAATCGTCGCCATTTCAAATCAATCAAACAACCTGTTAGATACTAGTAATCATTTGACCTCATAAAATTAATAGTTTAGGTATTAAGTCCTCGTGGGATCGATACTTTTTATACTACTTGAACGATACGTACGCTTGCGTTATACGTGTGTGTTTACGCCGGTCAAGTTTTTGGCGCCGTTGTTGGGGACTTATTTAACTTTCACTATTAGTTTTAAGGTTAGATACCTTTACTTGTATCTAATTTTCTTTTTACTTATTGTTTTTATTTTCTTGTGTTTCAGGTCTTCAGAAACTTCATGAGACGAACCAGAAGCTTTGAACTTCGACCGCTTGACCCGGAAATTGAAAGAACCATCAGACAGTTGAGAAGGGAATGGCGAGAAGGCCAAGAAGCTTTAGTCAACATGGAACCTGAACCTTTGAATGTTGTACCACCAATTCCCATTCGAGACAAAACCATTCCGGTGGTTGACAGACTACCAGGAAATCTTCCCAGCAACACAGAACCAAATCCAAGGAACCGAGGAAAGGAGCAAATTCAAGCCATTACTTTGAAAAGCGGTACTGAGATCAACAAAGATGTAGGGATCAAGGCAACAATTGAGGAAATTCCAAAAGATGCAGTTCCACAGATGGAGGAAAAAGAAGAAAAGGAAAAAGAAAAAGATCAGATCATTCCACCTCCACCTTTTCCTCAGCGACTTCAGAAAAACAAACTGGACAAGTAGTTTGCTCGTTTCTTAGAGGTTTTCAAAAAGTTGCACATCAACATCCCATTTACAGAAGCCTTGGAAGAAATGCCTAGTTATGTCAAATTCATGAAAGATATTCTTTCACAAAAACGAAGATTGGGAGACTACGAAACAGTAGCATTAACAGAAGAATGCAGCGCCATCATTCAGAGGAAACTTCCCCCGAAGTTGAAAGATCCTGGCAGTTTCACAGTTCCATGCACCATTGGAGAACATTACATCGGTAAGGCTTTATGTGATTTAGGAGCCAGTGTTAACTTGATGCCTTTTTCTATTTACAGGAAACTGCAGATTGGAGAAGCAATGCCTACCTCAGTTTCATTGCAACTTGCTGACCGAACACTTGCATTTCCAAGAGGTGTTGTTGAAGATGTGCTGGTGAAAGTAGACAAACTAATTCTCCCAGCAGATTTCATCATCCTTGACATGGAAGAAGACAAAGAAATACCTATCATTCTTGGTAGACCATTCCTGGCTACAGGTAAAACTGTGATTGATGTGCAAAAATGAGAACTAACCATGAAAGTGCAGGACCAAGAAGTGACCTTTAATGTTTTCAAAGCCATGAAATTCCCAAGTGATGAAAAGGAAGAAGAATGCTTCAGAGTTGATGTTGTTGAAAGTATCGTTCAAAATACTGAGCCAAATTCCACAGATACACTTGAAGCATGCATCACCAACATGACTGACAGTGAGCTAAATGCTGAAATCCTGGAATATATCAACTACCTTGACAAACCATTCCGATTCAAAGCGACACCACCAGTTGAAAGTTTGGAACTGCCCAAGAAAGATCGAATCAAGCCTTCGATTGAAGAACCACCACAGCTGGAGCTGAAGTTACTTCCGAGCCATCTCAGGTATGCATTTCTCGGAAACACTTCTGAATTACCTGTTATTATTTCTTCTTCACTAACATTGGAACAGGAAGAAAAGCTACTGAGAGTATTACGAGAACACAAAAGAGCCATTGGCTGGACTATAGCAGACATTCGAGGCATTAGTCCATCATTTTACATGCACAAGATTCTGATGAATGATGAGTACAAACCCACGGTGGAGCATCAACGGAGACTTAATCCAATCATGAAGGAAGTCGTGAAGAAAGAAATAATCAAATGGTTGGATGCTGGCATCATTTACCCAATTTCAGATAGTAGTTGGGTGAGTCCTATGCAGTGTGTACCAAAGAAATGAGAAACTACTGTGATTACCAATGAAAAGAATGAGCTAATTCCAACAAGAACGGTGACTGGATGGAGAGTATGCATGGATTACAGGAAGCTGAACAAAGCCACGAGAAGGACCATTTTCCGCTACCATTCATTGACCAGATGTTAGACAGATTGGCGGGACATGAATTCTATTGCTTTCTTGACGGATATTCAGGATACAATCAGATTGCCATCGCCCCAGAAGATCAGGAGAAAACCACCTTTACATGTCCTTATGGTACTTTTGCTTTCCGCAGGATGCCATTTGAATTATGTAATGCCCCCGCCACTTTTCAGCGTTGCATGATGGCCATATTCTCAGACATGCTGGAGCAGAGTATGGAAGTTTTCATGGATGACTTTTCTGTGTTTGGAGATTCTTTTGATCATTGTTTGCAAAATTGGAACAAGTGTTACAAAGGTGCGAAGATACGAACTTGGTGCTCAATTGGGAGAAATGTCATTTCATGGTACATGAGGGCATTGTTCTTGGACACCGGATCTCACAAAAGGGGATTGAGGTAGATAAAGCAAAGATAGAGACAATTGAAAAACTACCTCCACCAACATCTGTAAAAGGGATTCGGAGCTTTCTCGGACATGCAGGTTTTTACAGGAGATTTATCAAAGATTTTTCCAAGGTTGCAAAACCTCTTTGCAATCTTCTGGAGAATGATGTTCCTTTCAACTTCACCAAAGAATGCCAGGAAGCTTTTGAGATCTTAAAACAGAAGCTGATTTCTCTGCCCCTATCATTGTAGCACCAGACTGGACCCTTCCATTTGAAGTGATGTGCGATGCTAGTGATTTTGCTGTAGGTGCAGTTTTGGGACAACGCAAAGCAAATTTCGCTCCTATCTGTTGGGTCCCAAAGTGGTGGTCTACACAGATCATTCATCAATCAAATATCTGATCACAAGAAAGATGCCAAACCCAGATTGATCCGTTGGATACTTCTTCTACAAGAATTCGACGTGGAGATCAGAGACAGGAAAGGAACAGAGAATCAGGTGGCAGATCATCTATCGAGGCTCGAGAATGGAGAAACAGCTGACAAAAATCTGTCAATCAAAGAAACTTTTCCAGATGAACAGTTGTTTGCCATGAAACAACAGGAAGTCCCTTGGTATGCTGACTATGTCAACTACATTGTATCAGGAAAATGGCCGTTGGAATGGACAACTCAGCAACGGAAAAAGTTCTTCAAAGAAGTCAAGCACTATGTCTGGGATGAACCGTACCTGTTCAAACTGTGTGCTGATCAATTATTGAGACGGTGTGTTCCACAGGAGGAAATCAACAGTGTTTTGCAGCACTGTCATTCATCACCATATGGCGGACACTTCAGCGGAAATAAAACTGCAGCAAAGTTCTTCAATCAGGTTTATTCTGGCCCACTCTTTTTAAAGATGCTTATCTTTTTGCTTTTCAATGTGACAGGTGCCAGAGAACAGGGAATATTTCGAGAAGAAATGAAGGACCGTTGCAAAACATTCTAGAAGTGGAAATATTCGATGTGTGGGGTATTGATTTCATGGGACCCTTTGTTCCATCATTCGGAAACCTGTACATCCTGGTTGCTGTAGACTACGTCTCCAAATGGGTCGAAGCAATTGCACTGCCATCCAATGATTCAAAAGTGGTGATCATCAAATTCCTTAAAGAACATTTTCACTCGATTCGGAACACCTCGTGCAATCATCAGCGATGGTGGCTCACATTTCTTGCAACAGATATTTTGATGCACTCCTATCCAAATACAGAGTTACTCACAAAGTTGCCACTGCTTACCATCCACAGTCAAATGGACAGGTTGAGGTTTCAAACAGGGAAATCAAAAGAATCCTAGAAAGAACCGTTGGATCAACAAGGAGGGACTGGTCAACAAAACTAGATGATGCATTATGGGCCTACAGGACAGCTTACAAGACACCCATTGGTATGTCTCCATATCGATTGGTGTTTGGGAAAGCGTGCCATCTGCCAGTTGAGCTTGAGCACAAGGCGTACTGGGCACTGAAGAAGTTGAATTTTGATTCACAAGCTGCGGGAGAAAAAGACTTCACCAACTCAACGAATTGGAGGAATTTCGCCTACAGGCTTATGAGAATGCCAAATTGTACAAGGAAAAGACCAAGAAATGGCATGACCGAAAAATAGTTCACAGACAGTTGGAACCAAGGCAGCAGGTGTTGTTGTACAACTCGAGGTTGAAACTTTTTCCTGGAAAGTTGAAATCTAGGTGGTCAGGACCATTTGTGATCACTCAGGTTTTACCTTATGGAGCTGTTGAGTTACTGGATCCCAATACCAACAATACATTCAAGGTTAACAGTCAGCGTGTCAAACACTACTGGGGAGAATCATTTGAGCGACAAAAAGAAAGTGTCACACTTTTAGATCCAGCTTACCGTTCGAGAAGTCAAGTCTAGCTGACGACTCTAAACTTAGCGCTCGCAGGGAGGCAACCCATGCAATTTGTGTATATATTGTGATTTGGTGTGATTTAATTTTGTGTGTTTAGTTTTTGCAGATTAAGTCATTTCAAGATGGAAGAAGCTCTCGCAAGTCTTCACAAGCAATTTCCTTCTCTCCCTCAAAAAATCTCTGATGAAAGTCTACAAAGCTCGCTTGGAACGGATGAGGTTACTAACAATTCACGGAGTTCCTAATGATATTCGTTGGGTAATTGAAGCACGAGTCCGATTGGCAGGTGAGTCTTCTGACTCTTTTATTTCACATCTGCCTGGTTGTGGAAGAAGCACCTATGCAAAGAAACGTAGAGCTAAGCAAATGGGTGTTTGTTTCAAATGTGCACGATGGAATTGCAATACTCGTTGTCGTTATTTAGGAATGGTGTTTGATAATCGCGAAGAAAAAATTAAATTCATTAGGGATGGCTTGAGTAAGGAGTCTTTAGATGATATATCTTCAACTCTTGAGACGCATCCCAGTGGATATGTTCACATAGCCTTTCGCAAATTACATACACAATTTCAAAAAGAAAGACAACTGTTAAGTCTTGGGAATCTGACTCAAAAAGACTCTGTTTGCCAATTTATAAGAAAATTGGATGGGAAGCTTGTCCCTGACGCATAGATGTCAATCAAGCCGTTACTTTTCTTGTAAATATTATATCTCTTCGTCTTTTCTTAATAATTGTAATTTGTTTTGTTGTTTTCTTTTATTTTCTCCGACAGGATCCAGACCTTTTTGACTATCACGATATTAATTCGCTACTAATCGTCCTCTGGAAGATACTTGTGCTATTTTTACTTACCCTTTTCAGGTACTATAAATTCAGCCCGTCATTGCACTTTTGAAGGCATCCAGAGTTGAGAAAGAGATACATAAAAAAATGGAAGCCACTTCAAGAAGACGAGTTGAAAACATCTGTGTGTTCTGCGGTAGTAGTGCTGGTACTAAGCCACAATACATAGAAGCAACACATGAATTGGGTCGAGTCTTAGCTGCAAGGAATATGCACTTAATATATGGCGGAAGAAATCTTGGACTTATGGGGATCGTTTCAAAGGCTGCACAGGAAGGAGGCAGTCACGTTTTGGGAATCATCCCAAAACCCTTGGCAGAGGCAAATCTTATTGAACCATCAAACGGAGAAGAACTGATTGTGCCAGGTATGTCTGAACGACTAGTGGAAATGATTAACCGTGCTGATGCTTTTATTGCTTTGCCAGGTGGCTTGGGTACATTGGAGGAAATTTTTATTGTGTTATCTGGGCGAACCTGAACATACACCAGAAACCAATTGGACTGCTCAACGTTGATGGATTTTATGATTTTCTTTGTGTGTTTCTTGATGATGCTCGGAGAAATGGGTTCGTGTCGAAACCTTTAAAAGAACTCCTCTTTACTGCCAGAACTGCTCCGGATCTAATAGACCAACTCATAGCCTATGAACCACGAGTTGACCCTATTCTTTCAAAGATAAATTAGTCTGAGGACGATCGTGGTAAGAGGCGTAGGATTAATCTGGATCTTAACCTTTAATTTCGTGTAGAATTTCAGCTAACCATGTACAGCCTTCTTAACTCTCCTTTTACTGTTTAAGACATTGGGACAATGTCTCATTTAGGTTTGGGGGAGGGAATTAGTTGATCAGTACCTTGTTTCTAGTTTGTGTGTTGTTTTTATTTTTAGTCCAAAATTTTTTCGAAAAATACAAAAAAATTGAAATTTTTTCAAAAATTACAAAAATATTTTGCGTTTTTGTGTTTTGACTAAAAATGTGAAATTGGTGAGAGATAGCTGAGTAAAGAGTTCTCACTCCTGATACGTATCTCAAACCATTTATTTCGGAACAAGTTAATGTTTGTTTATTTCATTCTAAATTATTTAATTTGTAAATTCTCCTTAACACTGACTAAAATGGACCTTCATATGCTCAGTTGGCAGGTATTATCAACATGCATAGTAACATACAGACATGAGCTAAAATTGAAAAGTTTGTAATATTCAGTGCTCTAGTTTAATCGGAGGAAGCATCTCAAAAAGTGATGGAGTAAAAAAAAAAAAAAACGTCAGAGATCCGAGTTATTAAGTCTGTAAGGGTGTTTTAACACATAGTGCCCTAAAACCAACTGGTTTGGGAGTCACTGGCCCAAAGCTCGTTACATGGATCGAAGATGCTGCAAAAAAAAATATATTTATATCTGAAGTCTGGGAAATTAAGTCCGTAGGGGTGTCTTAACACCCGGTGCCCTAAAGCCATCTGGTTTGGGAGCCACGACCCAACACTCGCTACATAGATGGAAGGTATTGTATATAAATAAAAAAAAAATCAAAGAAAAAATTAGAAAATTTATTCCATTGCTACAAAAAGGTGTAAATCTGATAGAACTTTAGGACAAAAATTCTACTCTCTTATCAACTGCACTTATGACTGTTGTGGGCAAAAATGAGTTGATTAATATTTTGTTGGTTGTGCATATGGAGAATGGTAAATATAATCGGAGAATTTACCTATTCGATAATTTAGAAAGAAACAAAACAACTAATAACTTGGAGTAGAAATTTCACCTGATTAGTCACTAACTTCTTTATTCTCTTTTCGCTTGTCTTTTTGCTTTTGTGTGCATTAGTTTTACTACCTTTTTACTTTTGTAAAATGTTTGTGGGTATCATTGCTGTAAACCCTCACGAGACTACAACTCGTCCACTAGGGACACCTAGGGGTTTAAAGGCTTGTTGCATACGCTAAATGCAACCGTGGTCCCTACAAAAGTAGCTTAATTAAATTTTATTATGTTATTTTATTTTGTGTTTTGCTCGAGGACTAGCAAAATGTTAGGTTTTGGGGTGTGATGAGTGGTAAATCTATCACTATTTCCCACTCATTTAACCTAATATTTTGTATAATTTCTTGAGTTTTGTGAATATTTTGATGTGTTTTGTGTTATTTTGTAGATAAATAAAGTTTCAGGACATTCTGGAGGTGATTTGGAGCAAAACAGTGAAAATTGGGAAAATGGGCATTTTGGTAATTTGTCCGAGTCGCGACGCAAGACTCATAGCGTCGCGACGCCTAAAGTGCACCGGACATGCTAACGTGCGCCGAGAGACACGTGTCAGAATCTGAGAAAATGGACTTGCTAACGTGCGCCGACCTTGCTAACGTGCGCCATGGCACGTGTCATCATCACAGAAGATCAACTAAAATGCGCCGTCTACCACGTGTCGAAATCTCATTGGACCAAAGCAAGCGCGTGACACGTGTCGAGTTTTCATTTGACCGAATCACCGGCGACTCACATGCTGCCACGTGTTAATATCTTATTGGACCAATCCTAAATGCGTGCCACGTGTCAGATGTTCATTAGACCGATAGTTCAGCCAATCACCGTCTGCCACGTGTCGTCTTCCCATTGCACCACCACTTTACCGCGTAACACGTGTCATCACGAGATTATGCCGACAATGCGCGTGGTCAACCCGCGTGGACTCCATAAACTGTTTCTAGCGTCGCGACGCTGGACCAAAAATTGTCTATAAATTGAGCTCGAATTTCAGTTTTAGTGGCACCATTCTCTCTCATTTCTTTGATGTAAATAGGGAGTTTCTCTCTCTAATTTCTTTAATTTAAGTTTTAATTAATTTTTAATTACATTCTGTAATAGTAATTACTTTCTGTAATAGTAATAGTAATTTATCTTGTTTTTACTGTTTCAGTTTTACTATTCATCCATGATGAGGTAACTTCTCCTTGCTAAGGTGAAAGGTAATTCTTTTACTGTTACTATTTAGATTAATCTCCCTTAAATATAATATATTTACTATTTAAAAATTTGACTTAATAAGGATACCGCCATATTGGTCGGTTGGCATTAAATTTAAATTGGTTTAAACCTGACTAATCCAGGATACCGCCTATATGGCTGGTTGATAATTAAATTTTCTTACCGCCTATATGGCAGGTTCATGGACAAATCATACCGTCTTTATGGCTGATCGGACTTAATTTGAATTAATCAGGTTACCGCCTATATGGCTGGTTGGTAATATTATCACAAGTTTATATATTATTTTATGGGAGATATTTAAAATAGTAAATAGTAAAAGTAATTCCTTTTACCTTAGCATTTTATTTTTTGTTATTTACTTTTCAGTATTTTTACTTTACCGCATTTACTATTTCGCATTTTTACTTTATGGCTTTTACTTTTAAGTTTTTACTAGCCCTAGCCATGTGTCATAACTAAGTTAGTTATCTAGGGTTGTGATGAATTCAATATCACTGGTTTATAAGGGTTAGATTATAGTTTGGGTAATATAAGATTTATTTATTGAGTCTTAATCTTAATGCTTTTTATTAACTGGCCATTAATAAAATTGATTAGGTAAACTTAAAATGAACTAGACATAGGGATTTTAAGTTTAAAACCTTAGACTCAATAGCCCACGATATTCCTTGAGGATAGATAACCCTTTAATAGATTTCCTTACAGGATAGACATATACCTGTCGGGCGGGGGTAGCCATAATTGGAACTTAAACTTAATGAATCCAGATAATTTGGTTGACATAGACATATGGTTCAATTGGGTTAAACTGGGTATTTGTGTCTAACCATCGACAGAGGTATTCACATAATTTAGTGTTCCAGGTTAATAAATCAATATATTACCCAGCTATAGGATAACCACTTCATCTTTAAATAATATTGAAAAGATTCACAACCCTAGATAGTTTTTAATATTGAATTTTCTTAAAACTTATTTTCGAACAATTTTATTTACTTGTCTTTAAATTTAGAATCGTCGCCATTTCAAATCAATCAAACAACCTGTTAGATACTAGTAATCATTTGACCTCATAAAATTAATAGTTTAGGTATTAAGTCCTCGTGGGATCGATACTTTTTATACTACTTGAACGATACGTACGCTTGCGTTATACGTGTGTGTTTACGCTGGTCAAGTTTTTGAGTTGGCTTTAGGGCACCGGGTGTTAAGACACCCCTACGGACTTAATTACCCAGACTTCAGATATAAATATATATTTTTTTTTTGCATCATCTTCGATCCATGTAACGAGCTTTGGGCCAGTGACTCCCAAACCAGTTGGTTTTAGGGCACTAAATAGTAAATAGTAAAAGTAATTCCTTTTACCTTAGCATTTTATTTTATTGTTATTTATTTTCAGTATTTACTTTACCGCATTTACTATTTCGCATTTTTACTTTATGGCTTTTACTTTTAAGTTTTTACTAGCCCTAGCCATGTGTCTTAACTAAGTTAGTTATCTAGGGTTGTGATGAATTCAATATCACTGGTTTATAAGGGTTAGATTATAGTTTGGGTAATATAAAGATTTATTTATTGAGTCTTAATCTTAATGCTTTTTATTAACTGGCCATTAATAAAATTGATTAGGTAAACTTAAAATGAACTAGACATAGGGATTTTAAGTTTAAGACCTTAGACTCAATAGCCCACGATCTTCCTTGAGGATAGATAACCCTTTAATAGATTTCCTTACAGGATAGACATATACCTGTCGGGCGGGGTTAGCCATAATTGGAACTTAAACTTAATGAATCCAGATAATTTGGTTGACATAGACATATGGTTCAATTGGGTTAAACTGGGTATTTGTGTCTAACCATCGACAGAGGTATTCACATAATTTAGTGTTCCAGGTTAATAAATCAATATATTACCCAGCTATAGGATAACCACTTCATCTTTAAATAATATTGAAAAGATTCACAACCCTAGATAGTTTTTAATATGAATTTTCTTAAAACTTACTTTCGAACAATTTTATTTACTTGTCTTTAAATTTAGAATCGTCGCCATTTCAAATCAATCAAACAACCTGTTAGATACTAGTAATCATTTGACCTCATAAAATTAATAGTTTAGGTATTAAGTCCTCGTGGGATCGATACTTTTTATACTACTTGAACGATACGTACGCTTGCATTATACGTGTGTGTTTACGCCGGTCAAGTTTTTGGCGCCGTTGCCGGGGACTTATTTATCTTTCACTATTAGTTTTAAGGTTAGATACCTTTACTTGTATCTAATTTTCTTTTTTACTTATTGTTTTTATTTTCTTGTGTTTCAGGTTCTCAGAAACTTCATGAGACGAACCAGAAGCTTTGAACTTCGACCGCTTGACCCGGAAATTGAAAGAACCATCAGACAGTTGAGAAGGGAATGACGAGAAGGCCAAGAAGCTTTAGTCAACATGGAACCTGAACCTTTGAATGTTGTACCACCAATTCCCATTCGAGACAGAACCATTCCGGTGGTTGACAGACTCATTTCTTGTATTGTACTTCCTCCCTTACCAGCAAATGCGGGTGACATCAAAACATGCATTCAGATGATTCAACAGTCAGTTCAGTTTGGAGGAAATGCAATTGAAGACCCTAATACCCACATCAGCAACTTCCTGGAAGTTTAAGGCACTTTCAATTACAACCGATGTAAAAAAAAAGAAGTTACTGTTCACGTCAGGTTACTATTCATCCGAATCTTCTTTCCTCATTTTGCGTGCCATCGAGCACGGATCGGAAAAACCATCACCACCATCTCGTAGTACTCGTCGAGGGCTTTGATTTGGTAGGTCGCTCGGGTTGTGAAACGAAGTGATGAGCCGGGATCGAACGACCCATGAGCGTGACCCATTCTTCCTATTTCCCGCCGATCACCAGCGTTTTAGCATCAGCGCCGGCCACCATTAGACACATGGTGGCCGGGCGCTTCCTTCTGGACGGTCGCGCCGTCCGACTGTGGCCGACAAGCCGCCGGCGCGACCAAAACTCTTCTACGCGTGAAAATGGTCGTGGGGGGGGGGGCGTAAGAGGGGTTTTGGAATTTTCCCAATTTTGCAATTTTTGAAAACCTTGAGGCTTTATATAGTTCCCTGGAAAATATCAAAAAGGTCCCAGCATAATTACAGTTTAGCCCCTATCATGGAATTTTCTGGAATTTCGTATTTTCGGAGCCCTTCTGACTTGATTCTCGAAAATTGCTCAACACAAAAGTTATTCGTCTCGGAAAAACGAGTCTAATGGTTCAAGAATCAACTCAATTTGAGTTCGTTTGCTAATTCTGTGGTCAAAATAGTAAACTTTACTCTTATAATAAAAATCGCGTAACTGACTTTTGATCCCACACGTTTTCCAATGCTACGAATATTCATAATATATTATTCCAACCCATATAACATCGCTTGAACTCTTATTTCTTTATTATTATCCTGATCCGAGACTATAATGTCAGTCCAGAAATCTCCTAGAACAGTCCCGAAAATCTAGGATGTTACAAGGGCGCGTTCGTGGAGCGTTCTAGTATGCGTTCGAACGCGACTACGATCTGAACGCATTTTTGGCCCTTTTCACTTTGAAAATCCTAACTTTTTCACCCTACCTATAAATATAACATGTAGCCGCCATACCCAATGGTTGAAACAGTTGAAACATATTTCCCTTGAGCCAAAATCTCTCAAAGCTTTCAACTCTCTTTGATTTCACCTTGAAGACTCTTTGAATCTCTTGTCTTCTTTGTTAATGGTGAAATCCATTCTTTGATAAATTTCAACACAATATAACCTAAAATCCCTAATCCTTTAGAGTTCTTTAGGAGGAGTTTTGGTAGTCGGAGTTCTGGCGTCAAAGGTGATATAATCTACTCAGAGACTTCAGAGGTTCTGAAGAAAACCGTGTGTCACGAGCTTGAGGAGTTTCATTGAGTTCATGCAGTATAGAGGTACTTGAGTCGGTGAAGTTCCCACCATAGGACTTGACCATCGCTGTAAATTTTTCTCTATATAGTGGATTCAGATGATAGCCTATACTCGGAGTGGTTTTTACTAGCAAGAGTTTTCCACTTCGTCACCCAAATTATTATGTTGATTTTGCGTGTTTGATTATATTTGCTGCTTTAATTATTGTTATTATTTTTACATTTGCAGCATATTATTTTAATTGTTGGTTATTGTGGTTGCCTGTTAATTTATCCATAGTAACATTAATTAGGACTTGTCTTAGTTAATTGTGATTAATTCCGCATAGGGTCAGAACTTAGTATAACCCCGAATTTTCAATTAGTATCAGAGACTAAACTCGATCCTTGACCCATTTGCTGTGGAACGTAGTCAACCCTTGAATTGTCTCCTATTTTTTGATGGCACAAAATATTTACATTGGAAGGTTCGCATGAAAGCGTTCCTTAAGTCCTTAGATGAGATGGTCTAGATGATTGTTGAATATGGGGTGGAAACCTCACGTTGTTACTGTTGATGGGGTCTCTTCCCCTAAAGACAAATTAACCTTGACCAAGGACGAATTTGATACTAGCAATAGGAACAACAAGGCTGTTAATGCCATACATGGTGCTTTGTGTTCTGCAGAGTTTAGGAGAATCTCAATGTGTGAGATAGCCAAGGATGTTTAAGACATCCTGCAGACTGTGCATGAGGGCACATTGTCTGTTAAAAATAATAGACTCCAGGATCTTGCTACTAGGTTTGATGTCGCTATAATGAAGGATGATGAGACATTTGATCAATTTTATGCTGAGATTAACGATATCGTTAACTCAAGCTTTAACCTAGGTGAGACTATTCCTACCAGTAGGATAGTTAGGAAAATTCTTAGATCCGTGCCTGATAAGTACCTACCCAAGATCACCGCCATCCAGGAAAGTAATGAACTTGATCAGCTTAATTTTGAAGACCTCGTAGGAAAACTGCATGTTTATGAACAGAAACTTCCTGGACACCTAAAGCCCAAAAATATAGCGATGAAGATCGCGAAGGAAGTTGTTCATGGTTCATCTAGTGATGAGGATACCTCCACAGACCGTGATTTGGCCTTATTTGGTAAAAGGTTTAAGAAATTTCTTAGCTTAAAAAGAGTGGCTCTAGCTATAACAGGGATAGGGAGAATGAGCCTAAAGATAGTAGACATAGTAGGAGTGAGTCTGGAGAGGATAGAGATAGTAGATCTCGTGGTGTCCAGTGATATGAATGTGAAGGATATGGGCACATAAGATCTGAGTGTCCCACATACCTTAGGGCTAAAGGCAAAAAAACCATGGCAGCCTCCCTTAGTGATTCAGATGGTGATGATTCTCCTAAGAACAAAAGCAATTTTATAGCTTTTACTGCTAGTGTGACTGATGAGAGAGAGATGGTTATTAGTGATGCTGAGTCTGATGTCTCTTTTAATGAGTCAATAGATGAGGAAAGACTTCAAGTAGCTTATGTTGAACTGTTTAATGAGAGTTTGACTATTAAGAAGACTAATATAGAGGTCAATAAAAGGCTGAAAGCTGTAGAGCTAGAAAAGAATGAAGCTCAAGCTAAATTTGAGCAAAGTCTTTTGATGGTTGATGACCTAGAGCAGAGGAACAGAGGCCTAGTTAATTATAGAATAAAATTATTGTCAATGCTAAATTTAGATTTTATGTGTTTGATTATATTTGCTGCTTTAATTATTGTTATTGTTTTTACATTTGCAACATATTATTTTAATTGTTGGTTGTTATGGTTGCCTGTTAATTTATCCATATTAACATTAATTAGGACTTGTCTTAGTTAATTGTGATTAATTTCGCATATGGTCCGAACTTAGGATAACTCCGAATTTTCACTTTGAGTCAAAGTGTGTCATTGGGCATCGGTGATCTAAGGGTCTTAGTCGTAAACCCTGTCACCCTTAAATGTTATGCTTATGTAATGATATCGATGTAATGAACACAATATTAATAAAATACTCGATTTTCATATCCAATTGTCCCGTATAGATTTTTATTGAGTCAAATTTCGTGTCAGTGCATGTTTACTCTTTTGTGCGGCTTAATATTATATTTTAGATGTTTTCTTTAGGTTTTGTAACATGTTTCATTGTTATATGTAGACATTCCAATTATCAAATTTTATGCCCGTGTACATCGAAAATGTTGACTTGTGAGATATAAGTCTCCATAAGTGTCGCATGAATTCGATTTTTCGCAATCCGAAAAAATTAGCCTTTGATAATTGGATCTCCCCTGATTTTGAATATATATATATATATATTTTTTATTTTTTGAGTATTATAGGCAGTTATTAAATTAAAATGAGAGGCAAAGAAAGCAATTATTTACTTAATTTAAAATCCTCAAGTCAAGCTACACTAATATCAAGTTTCAATTGAATTTTACTCATGAATTTGTAACAAGAAATAAGAGGTTTGTGTGGAAAGGAATCGTTTCAATTATTAGGCATTTGTTTAGTGTTGTTATAATTTATAAAGTTAATAATATCTTTCAAGTATTATAAAGTTAAATTCCATTTTAGAACCGAAACCAATCCGGTTTCAATTGATTCCTATTAGAACCGGAATCAGTGCTCAACCTTATTTGGAAACCGACTCACAAAACCACTCAAAAGCATTGAAATTTTATTTTATTTTATTATTATTTTTTTGTAATCGAGGAAAACCTCGTCACTAAATCACTCATTCGAGATCGCGGCGCAGGTAATTCCCCACAATCCCAGACTCTACTAAAAAACATTGGAATTTTATTTAATAACGACAAAAGCAATTGTATGAGCTGTCTAATTAGCTTTTGAATTTAATGTTATGGCTTTATTTCCCATTGGATTCCAGGCTGCTGTCTCCTTTCTCCTCATGTTTTCTCCAACAAAGTTAATGTCCTAATTATTTTAGGGGAAATTATGTTGTTATGCAATGTTAGATGATAGCTGGATTACATTACTACATATGCAAAAACAATGTAATAATTCTCTGCAGCGACATGTGATCACAGTCAATATCAAACTTGATAGTAAATTAATTCGAAATTATTAAAATCTGTAGTGCGAAATTACTTTTATTAATTTGGGAGGAATGTTATGAACTATTTATTTTATAATGATTAATCATGAGATTGGTTAGTATTTTATAAGCGAATGAGCTCTCTCTCTTTACAAATTGGTTTTTAAGGATAAGTTCTATATATAAGTTTGTAATTAGTAGTATTATAGTTAATATCATATTTATCAATTATAATCATACAACATAAAAGTCGACATCGGTACTACAATGTTCCGTCACAACTACACGTACTAAAGCAAAAGTTGGGAGTTTTACTCATGCATTTGTAAGAGGTAGCAAGAGGTTTGGATGGAAAAGGAATTGTATCAATTAATATAGGTTGAATGTTATGATCTATTTATTTCACATTAATTAAGTGTGAGATTGACTAGTGTTTTATAAGTGTTATATTCATGGGTTTGTAATAAATAATATTATAACTAACACCTTACTTCCTAATTATAATCGTGCGAGTCGATGTTGGTATTGCAGTGTTCCGTACTAATGAAAAAATTGGAAGTTTTACTGGCATGAATTTGTAACAAGTAACAGAGGTTTGGATGGAAAAAGGAGTTGTATAAATTATTGGACATCTGCTTAGTGTTGTTATAATTTATAAAATTAAATATATCGTTAAAGTATTCTGCTTTATTATTGCCTTATTGGTGCAAGAAATCCCTACTTCTCGAATATTACTCGAAATTTCCTTTATTGACAGAACTAGAACCGGACCATTTAAATTCGATTCTTTTTTTTGAACCAGAACCAGTGCTCGGCCCTATTTGGAAACTGACTCACGAAACCACCCTGAAAGTTGAGGTTTTATGAAGAGATTTGTAGGTTGGTATTCAGAGGAAATTTCTTAAAGTTTCACAGTGCCCTAAGTGATATGTTGACAAATAAAATGACATTTGGTGATCTAGAGACATTAGCTATCGACCTTCTCTCCCTTAGATAACTACTTATGTGACAATGCAAATATAATGATTATGATATTAATAATTCATATATGGCAGTCCTATTTTATCTACCTAGTCTCCAATCACTATGGGCCCTTGTGTACTCTTTTTTTTCCCGCAACACTTGTATACTATAACAATACTTGTTAGCTTTCGTAACTTGATGCTACGTCTAAATCATCTAATTTAAGATAGTTGACAACGGGAAGGCTGACATCCTAGGCATAAACCTCGAAAAGTGTCGTACGAGCCTAATTTTTCGTGACTCAAAAATTTTGCTAGTGACAACTTGCACTTGCCACAAGAAGGCCGCATTTACCGCAATGTAACAGATCTTATGTTTTGGACTACTAAATCAAGTTTGTTCAGGATTATTAGTAAAGCTCATGGCCAATTGTACTTGAGTATTTTTTACTTGATCGCATAATCCCCTAACATTTCATAAGTTTGAGGGGAGGGGTATGGACAACACGAGCACTATGAACCTTTTTAGGATGGATGACCCTTTGAGTCAAAGTGTGACATTGGACATTGGTGATCTAGGGGTCTTAGTCGTAAACCCTCACTCTTAAATGTGATACTTATGTAATGATATCGATGTAGTGAACACATTATTAATAAAATATTTGACTTTCATATCCGGTTATCTCGTATAGATTTTTGATGTAATGATATCCATGTTTTGTTTGCATTCTACATTTTGCATATTAGGTTTGCCTATTTTCTTAGGAGTGCATCATTTGTTAATTGTTTAATTAGAATTCTTCTAGACTTTTTTTTTTGAGCACTTAAAATTCAATTCATTCTAGATTTAATTAAAATTTAGCACCTTATAAAAGAATTAATTAAAATTCACTTCTAAAAATTGTTATATGGGATTTTGTACAATTAAACAGAGTGGCCAATTTCAAATGCTAAATTTGGAGTACAATTATTGGAAGTGTCGGTGAGGAGAGAAGAAAACAAAATGGTTGATGAATATTGATAATTTTTGTAGGGCAGCGGCAGCTGGTGGAGTCCACACGGTGCTGAATCCAATCAAATTTTCGTCAAGCTTTAGATGAGTCATCGGAGATTAAAAAAAATAAATCAAAATCAGGGGAGTTCCAATTATCAAAGGCTAAATTTGGGGGACGCAAAAAAAACGGATATTTTGGGGGACAATGGAAACAATACATCAAAAGCCTAACGAGAATTGATTCAATTCAACACCGTGTGGATTTTGAATATTCAACAACCCTTTTGCTTTAATAATTGAGCTCCAAGGCATTCGAATCTTACTTTAACAATGAAAAAATCAATTGTATCAGCTAGCTAATTAGCTTTTAAATTTGATGTTATGGTTTTACCATTAGATGAGCTAGATCACATAGTATCATAGTCAGGACCATCCATCCTAATTATAATAGTGTGGCGCAGGGATTGTAGGAGGTTTGGGTGAAAAATGAATTGTATCAATTATTGGGCATTTATTTAGTGTTGTTATAATTTATAAAGTTAATAATATCCTTCAAGTATTATATTCTCTTGTTGGTGCAAGTAATCCCTACTTCCTGAATATTTGATACCAAATTTCTTGGATTGATACTCGAAATTTCATTTATTGACCATAATTTTTTCTTCATTTCTCAATGTCTAAGTCATGCATTAATCGATTCTAAACTTTTCCTTATCTGAGATATATGTTCAGGAATTTCTTAGAGATTTTCAGGATTACTTGCCGAAATTACTTTGATATGACACAATTTCATTTTCAGCATACAATTATGTTGAATTTTCCAAAGTAAAAGTTTTATAATATAACCTCAATAAAATGATAAGCTCGAATAAATAATAGATTTTATAAATACTCTCTGTATAGCCATACATTATATTAGGTTTAGAATGTTAAGTTTTCCAAGACAAAACCAGTCCTTCGAGTTCTAACTCAGATCGGTATTTTTTTAAGGCTTAGGTCTATTTTGTTCTCGTTAGAACGAAGGCAGTTCGAACAAGAGATTGATGTTTTAAACAAGCGATTCAGATGTATTAGCACCTTTTTTATTGGCATGTGTCCGTGACAAAACAAGTTCAATTGAGTTGTAATCTTTCATGAAGATCTTTGTGCAATTGGACTGGTTTCTGGCTGCTGTGCATCAGACATACGTTCGTGGTGCGTTCGTTGCAGTGTTCGAACGATTGGCGTTAGTGCTGCGTTCGTTTGTGGGTCCGAACGTGTGGCGTTAGTGGCACGTTCTTTATTGGGTTCGAACGGGAGCATTTCAGATAGCTAACGTTCGAGGCACGTTCTTGTGGGGTTCGAACGGGAGCATTCCAGAGAGCTCACGTTCGTTGTGCGTTCGATTGACGTTCGAACGAGTCTTCACAGAAAGGGCGCGTTCGTGTAGCGTTCTAGTAAGCGTTCGAACGCGACTGCGACCTGAACGCGTTTTTGGCCTGCAAAACCCTAGGTTTTCAACCTACCTATAAATATAACCCTTAGCCGCCATTCTAATTAGTTGAAGCATATTTCTCTTGAGCCAATATTCTCAAAGCTTTCAACTCTCTTTGAATCCACCATTGAAGACTTCTTCATCTTCTTGTCTTCTTCATTAATGGTGTGATTCCATCTTTGATAAACCTTCAACACAACTTAACCCAAATTCCCTAATCCTTTAGAGTTCTTTAGGAGGAAGTTTGGTAGTCGGAGTTCCGGCGTCATTGGTGATATAATCTACTCAGAGACTTCAGAGGTTCTGAAGAAAATCGTGGGTCGCGGGCTTGAGGAGTTGCCTTGAGTTCTTGCAGTATAGAGGTACTTGAGTCGGTGGAGTTGCCACCATAGGTCTTGACCATCGCTGTAAGTTTTTCTCGATATAGTGGATTTGGGTGGTAGCCTATACCCGGAGTGGTTTTTTACTCGGAAGAGTTTTCCACTTCGTCACCAAAATTATTGTGTTGATTTTGTGTGATTGATTTACCTTTCCGCAATTTACATTTCATATTAAATTAATATTGTGGAATTTATTGTTGTTGGATATTGTGGTTGGTAGTTGATTTTCCATAGACACATTAATTAGGACTTGTCTCAATTAATTGTGATTATTTCCGCATAGGGTCATAACTTAGGATAACCCCGAATTTTCAATTGGTATCAGAGCCTGAACTCGATCCTTGACCCATTAGCTATGGAGCGTAGTCAACCCTTAAATTGTCCGCCATTTTTTTATGGCACGGAATATTTGCATTGGAAGGTTCGCATGAGAGCGTTCCTTAAGTCCTTAGATGAGAGGGTCTGGATGACTGTTGAACACGGGTGGAAACCTCCCGTTGTTATTGTTGATGGGGTATCTTCCCCTAAAGATAAATTGACCTGGACCAAGGACGAATTTGATGCTAGCAATAGGAACAGCAAGGCTGTTAATGCCATACATGGTGCTGTTTGTTCTGCTGAATTTAGGAGAATCTCTATGTGTGAGATAACCAAGGATGATTGGGACATCCTGCAGACTGTGCATGAGGGCACATTGTCTGTTAAAAATAGTAGACTCCAGGATCTTGCTACTAGGTTTGAGGTCGCTAGAATGAAGGATGATGAGACATTTGATGAGTTTTATGCTGAGATTAACGATATTGTTAACTCTAGTTTTAACCTAGGTGAGACTAGTCCTACCAGTAGGATAGTTAGGAAAATCCTGAGATCCCTACCTGATAAGTTCCTACCCAAAATCACCGCCATCGAGGAAAGTAATGACCTCGATCAGCTTAATTTAGATGAACTCGTAGGAAAACTGCAGGTTTATGAGAAAAAGCTTCCTGGTTATAGAGAGCCAAAAACGTTTGCAATGAAAATCGCTAAGGAAGTTGTACATGATTCATTTAGTGATGATGATATCATCAAGGATCATGATTTGGCCTTGTTTGCAAAGAAGTTTAAGAAATTTCTTAAACTTAAAAAGAGTGGCCATAGCAGTAATAGAGATAGGGAGGTTATGCCTAGAGAGAGTAGGCATAGCATAAAAGAGTCTAGAGAGGATAGGGGTAGTAGATCCCGTGATGTCCAATGCCATGAGTGTGAAGGCTATGGACATATTCGACCAGAGTGCCCTACATATCTCAGAGCTAAAAGCAAGAATGCCATGGCTGCCTCTCCTAGTGATTCAGAAGGTGGTTATTCTTCTGATGAGTCTCCTAAAGGCAAGAAAAATTTTATTGCCTTTACTGCTAGTGTGACTGGTGAGAGAGAGATTGTGGTTAATGATGATGATTCAGAAGTCTCTCTTGATGAGTCTGTTGATGAGGAAAGTCTTCAAGTAGCTTATGTTGAACTGTTTAATGAGAGTTTAGCTATTAAGAAGACTAATATAGAGGTCAATAAGAGGCTGAAACTAGTTGAGGTAGAAAAGAATGAAGCTCAAGCCAAATTTGAGCAAAGCCTTTTGATGCTTGATGACCTGGAGGAAGAGGAATAGGTCTAATTGATAAGGTCCTAGCTTTAGAGACTGAACTTGAAGATACTAGAACCCAGTTGTCTGTATTTTCTAGTGAGAATAAAAATGTGGACCGTATGTTAGGAATTATTTCTGAGCCTAACTGTAATAAGGCTTCTTCTTCCAAAGTTGTGCCTGTAACAGATAAAAACGACTTAGGTAAGAAGCATGTTGTGTGTAGTCATCTGATTCCTCCATTTATTCCTCGTCTTGTGACCCAACCTCGATCTAGAGGTGTTGTGGGTAAACCTCACTCTCGTCCGAGGTTTGTGCCTGTGTGCCATCATTGTGGCAAGGCGGGACACATTAGGCCTAAGTGCTTCATGCTTCACAAGCAAAAGAAGAGGCCTAAGAAGGTGTCACCTAGATTTGACTCTTCAAATCTAGCTTCTCAAGTTTCTGCACTAACTAAACAGACAAAATTTCTTAGTGAGAAACTTTCTTTGTTGACTAGGAATTCTCAAGTGGATGAGGTTCCTAGAAAGGTTTGGGTGAGGAAGCAAGATGAATTCCCATCTCTTCTGCGTGTCCTGATGGACATGATGAGAGTGCACTTCGGTGTAACTCTGCTTAAAAGATGCATTTTTATTTTCCCATTGCATATGTGTGTGCGTGTGTTTTATGTTTTTGCACGTTTATTTTGTTTTCACAGCATATGGGGTTGTGTGTGTGTCTTGTTTTTGTTATATATTCCTTGGTATATAGGATGGAAACCCGGACATAAATTTCATAGCCGATTCCGAATGGACGGTAGTATGATCTGCACTCGGGATACAACTCCACGTATCATTGGATGTTTTACAAGCCTGTTTGTGTCTTTATTTTTATTTGTTAAAATCTGAAAAATTAAAAAAAATATATATATATATTTTTTGAAAAGACCAAAAATATTTTTATGGCTTGTTAGAGCATGAAGAGCATATGCATGTGATCCTGGTATGTAGGATATATGATTATGCATGTATGATATGCTGTTATTTTTCTTGATGCTCTATATGCATAAGTGTGTGTGATAAAAACCTTTGGTATATCCTGTGCTTGCTCCTTCACATACACGTTTTTATTTTGTCAAGGCTTGGTCGCATGTATGAGTTTTTGGACTAGCAATCTAATTTCTATCATATCTTGTTTGTTCAATAGTGTGACTTTTGACTAGATGACCTTGCTATCCCCTTTTGCAAAAAGTAAAAAGAATTTAAAAAGAAAAATGAGACTCAGGTGCAAAAGAGCCAAAATGGCCAAATTCAAAAGATAAGGGCAAAACCCTTCACTCGAAAGAGTTGTTAAAAATGAGCTCATGATATTTCTGGGGTAAATAATATAGCATGCAACCAATGTTGCTTATTTTCAGGTCCTAGTGGTGCTGGGTTTGAACACTTATTTTGTGGACTTGGTTTGTTTAGAGATTGATTCTTTGGCTGTGTCCAGCTCATAAAATAAGGTCTTATGCCTTGATTTGTTGTGCACTTTATTTTTCCACGCAAGTGCTTTATATGCTTTGGTGTTTATGTCATATGCATAAGTGTTGTATTCAGCCACTTTTAAAATGATGCATATTGTTTCATGTCATAAACAGTTGAATACTGACTGGGTATCATTGTATCAGCTTGAAATGCTGTTTCAGTCAGTTTTTGACAGGATTTTTATTTATCTCAGTATTTGCCTGTGTGTGCTTCATGTTATTGCATACCAATTTTTTTTTTTTTCTTGTGCACCTTTCTGAGTTTTGGTTTGCTTCCCGTGTTTTTTTTGCTAACTTTATGTGCCTGTTAGTGAGGGGGAGTAATTCCTGTTTGTTTATGCTCTTGCATGTGTTGTCTCCTGTTCTCTGTTATTTTTCCTGTTTCTTACCCTTGTATTTCGTGACCTAGTTGTCATTTCGTGTAAAAAGGGGGAGAGTGAGAGAGCTATTAAGGGGGAGAGCCTTAATATATATGAGAGAGCCGTAGAATACCCTTTGGATATCTCCGTTTTAAGGGGAGTTAAGATTAAGGGGGAGAGGGATTTCTACTTGTACATGCATGAGATTTTTACCTGCTTTATGTTCTATTTGATTATCCCAATGCTTTTCACGGTATATGTTGTTGTGATGTTTGGATGTTTCAGGTAGCAGGTATGTTGCTGCGGTGGCATTACTTTCAAGACTACTTTGTTAGGTGTTAGATCGAGTCCATTTGTAATAAGTCACTGTTTTGATGGTTGACAGTTGACTATTTGCTTTTTGGGTCTATTACCGTAGTCTTTGTATTGGGTAGTGTTTTGTCACAGAATGCCAAAGGGGAGGGATTGTAGCACCTTTTTTATTAGCATGTGTCCGTGACAAAATAAGTTCAATTGAGTTGTAATCTTTCATAAAGATCTTTGTGCAATTGGACTGGTTTCTGCTGGCTGCTGTGCATCAGACATACGTTCGTGGTGCGTTCGTTGCAGTGTTCGAACGATTGGAGTAGTGCTGCGTTCGTTTGTGGGTTCGAACGTGTGGCGTTAGTGGCACGTTCTTATTGGGTTCGAACGGAAGCATTCCAGAGAGCAAACGTTCGAGGCACGTTCTTGTGGGGTTCGAACGGGAGCATTCAAGAGAGCCACGTTCGTTGTGCGTTCGATTGACGTTCGAACGAGTCTTCACAGAAAGGGCCCGCGTTCGTTGTGTAGCGTTCTAGTAAGCGTTCGAACGCGACTGCGATCTGAACGCGTTTTTGGCCTGCAAAACCCTAGGTTTTCACCCTACCTATAAATATAACCCTTAGCCGCCATTCTAATTAGTTGAAGCATATTTCTCTTGAGCCAAATATTCTCAAAGCTTTCAACTCTCTTTGAATCCACCATTGAAGACTTCTTTATCTTCTTGTCTTCTTCATTAATGGTGTGATTCCATCTTTGATAAACCTTCAACACAACTTAACCCAAATTCCATAATCCTTTAGATTTCTTTAGGAGGAAGTTTGGTAGTCGGAGTTCCGGCGTCATTGGTGATATAATCTACTCAGAGACTTCAGAGGTTCTGAAGAAAACCGTGGGTCGCGGGCTTGAGGAGTTGCCTTGAGTTCTTGCAGTATAGAGGTACTTGAGTCGGTGGAGTTGCCACCATAGGTCTTGACCATCGCTGTAAGTTTTTCTCGATATAGTGGATTCGGGTGGTAGCCTATACCCGGAGTGGTTTTTTTACTCGGAAGAGTTTTCCACTTCGTCACCAAATTATTGTGTTGATTTTGTGTGATTGATTTACCTTTCCGCAATTTACATTTCGTATTAAATTAATATTGTGGATTTATTGTTGTTGGATATTGTGGTTGGTAGTTGATTTTCCATAGACACATTAATTAGGACTTGTCTCAATTAATTGTGATTATTTCCGCATAGGGTCATAACTTAGGATAACCCTGAATTTTCAAGATGTCATGTCGTTTGTTCAATATCTAATTTTTCAGAATAATATCAAAAATTTCCTGAATTATTTTAGGTCTTGGAACAGATAATGTGGGAAATAATAGTTTAAGAGTTGAATAATAGGTTTGAATTTCTTTATAGTGGGAGCTCATTACATTGGAAATTGTGAAATTTGAAAAGAACTTGTTCCATGATTTTTATATATGAGAAAGTTTATTTATTCAGCTATAAAAATAACAATGAACTTCGATTAATTTATTTTTGAACTATTGGAAATGTTTTTTTTTTTAGAGAAGAACAACTTTCGTGTTAATATATTTTAAATTTTTTAAAAGAAAGGGCTCAAAAACATGAATTTTAAAAAAGATCCATTATTATGGGCCTATTTATAATTTTATGAAAATTGTCTATATATACCCATTAGTTTTTGAAATCGCAAAAAGGCAAAGTTTTCAAATTCTTCTCCCACCCGACCCTCACAACTGCGTGAAGAAGATGAGCTTCACCAGTCAGCCAGTTGGCCATCCTGGCCAGTGCTCTGGTAGGGACTGAACCGGTCGGCCACTGCGCATCCTTTGGTGGTCGGTGGTGGCCCTATAAACACCGAATATGGCAGAGAGAGAGAGAGAAATATGAGACATCTATATGGCTGGTTTTATATATTTGACATTATTAATTCATGAGAAAGCAAAACTGGTAACATTGTGAATTTATATATTATACTAAGTGAGATTCCTAGGTTTGAAATATTAAATGTGAATCCCCTAACCCCATCACTTTCTTTCTATCTAGAGAAATGATGAAGTATAATATTCACGAGTTTAATAATTTATTTTCTAATATAATGTGTGATGCATTAGGCTTGTTTATTGAATCTTAACCTTAATGTGTCTTGTTGCTTGATCACCAATAAGATTGATGTGGTAAACGTAAAATGAAGTTGGAAAAATGATTTTATGTTTCAGTCATAGATTCAATAGCACACGATCTCATCTTAGGGGGGATTTCCTTACATGATAGGAATATACTTGTCGGGCATGGGTAGTCATAATTAGAACTTGACCTTAATGAATTCAGGTAACTTGGTTAACATATGAATATAGTTAATTGGGTTATTCTGGGTGTTTGCTTCATTCAACCATCAGAAGAGACTTATGCATATCTTCGTGTTCCATATTAAAAACAAACTAATTTATTACACATGTATAAGAGAATCAATTTCATCATTAGAAGAATATTGTGTGGAGTCACAACCCTGGATGTTTGTGTCTTTTGTTTATTTCTTTTGTATTTTCTTTGTATTTTTATTTATTTATTTTAGTGAGTCAGATCCATCTCCAATCAACCAGCAAACATTTCCTTCTCACCCCAATTAGATACCTGCAAATAAATAGCATCAACAATTAATAATTGTCTGAAATAAGTCCTCGTGGGATCGATATTTTTTTATACTACTTGAACGATACGTGCGCTTGCATATAATGTGTTTACCATAGATCACCACTGTCTGTAAATAATTCATATTATGTTTCCTTTTTTGATGTTGAATATGATTGAATATGTAGAATCCGTATTAGGCTTTCTATTTCTGTTAATGGATATGCGCTTGTAGTCTTAGAATCTAGTTAATAGATTCACAGTGTCAGAGTTCGCTAATTGAGTATAACATTATGTTATATTATGTGATTGTATGTTATTAAAGTATGTATTATCATGTTTCGTCCATGTATGTTTATAGCAAGTGATGAGGTTAGACATGTATGTATGACTTTTTTTTTTTGGATAACCGGGGTGTCCGGGCCAGCTTACGCGCACCTCGACTAATCCCCGGGACCTGTGCCCGTGCCCTCAGAGTTTCCCAACAGAGATCAGGGTAATTCGCTGGCTTTTCACACCAGGGGGGGCATGCCCCAAGGAAATCTCTAGGGGGATTCGAACCTTGAACCTGAGAGAGGGAGCACCCCTCTCAGCCCAAAGCCTTTACCACTGAGGCAACCCCTTGAGGTTGACATGTATGTATGACATAGTACAAGTCAGATATAAGTTACATTACGTTAGATATGAGTGTAAGAACACGTAATAGATAGCTCACATGAGTCATGTATAGTAATCACACATGGTTTAAGCTGATTTAAACAACCTCGGGTTTGGGTTGGCTTGAGACAGGAGATTGTGGTGATTTGATATAGTTATGTTTGAGCAATCCATGTGTAACGATGCATGAATTTCCAAGTCGATTCCGGTTCGGTTCTGATCTACCTATTTATTTATTATTGTCAAACTTTGAAAATATTTATATTTCTCACACTTGAATATTACTTAATATTCTCGGTAACTATCTATATAGAAATAAAATAAAAAATAAAACCACATATTGCATAATATTTTTGACTAAATACATAATATTCTTGTAAGAAGTGTCTGTATTTAAATTGGGTTATGAAATTGGGTTTTAATTGAGTTATGAAATTAGCTTTAAATTAGGTTTTAATTTGGGATATGAGATTGAGTTTAAATTGGGTTTTAAAATTGGTTATGAAATTGAGTTTAAGTTGAGCTTTCATTGGGTTATGAAATTAGGTTTTAAAATTTGTTGGGTTTTAATTTGGTTCCGAAATTAACTCTAAATTTGGTTCCCAAAATAGATTTTGGTCCGGGTTAATGGTCCGATTCCGGTTCTGTCCTTGACAGAACCGGAATCAGACCGTTTAAATTCGGTTATTCCTTTTTGGAACCGAAACTGATTCGGTTCCAATCAGATCCGGGTAGAACCGGAACCGGTGCTCAGTGACCGACATGATCACACACGTATAAAGTAAGCGCACATATCACTCAAGTAGTATAAAAATATTGATCCTACGAGGATTTAATTCCTACTGTTGTTATTAATTATTGATACTATTTATTTACAAGTATCTAATTGAGGGAGAAGAGAATGATCGCTTGATTGGTTGGTTGATTGTGGATTTGCTAAATAAATAAATAAAAACACAAAAGAAAATACTAAGGAAAATAAATTAAAGACACAAATATCTAGAGTTGTGTCTCGACACAATATTATTCTAGTGATGTATTGATTTTCTTATATATGTGTAATCATTCAGTTTGCTAACCTGGAACACAAAGATGTGCAAAAGCCTTTGTCGATGGTCAGATGAAAACACCCAAATAACTCAATTAATCATATATAATGTTAATCAAGTTACTTGAATTCATTAAGTTCAAGTTCCACTAGCGGCTACCCCCGCCCGACAAGTATATGTATATCCTGTAAGGAAATCTATTAAAGGGTTATCTATCCTCAAGGAAGATCATGGGCTATTGAATTTAAGGCTGAAACCTAAAATCCCTTCGTCAAGTTCATTTTAAGTTTATCACATCAATCTTATTGGTGATCAAGCAACAAGAAGAATTAAGATTCAATAAACAAACTAAAGAATTACTCATTATATAATTAAATCAATTATTAAGCATGTTAATATTATGCTTCATCACTTCCCTAAAATAAAAATAAAATGATGGGGGTTAGAGGATCAACCTTTACTAATTTTAATTTAGAAATCTCTCTTATTATAATATAGAAATTATCAGTGATATTACCAACCGACCATAAAGACGGTATCCTGATTATGTCAAATTTTCAATTAAGTCCAACCGACCATAAAGGCGGTATTATTATTTGTCCATAAACCAGCCATACAGGCGGTAATCATATATCACATAAAGACATGCCATATAGGTGGTGTCACATTATGTCAAATAAATAAAACCAGCCATTAAAGCGGTATAACCTTTAGTCCATATTATTAAATTATAATTTCCATATTATAATTAAGGGATATTAATCTAAACTAAATAATAAAAGCTTCACACTTCCCCCAGCAGAAATTTAACTATTAAACATAAAAGAAGAAAAGAAAATAAACTATTACTATTACTGAAAAATAAAAATACATAATTAAAATACTGAAAATTAATACAAACAAAATGTAATCCTTAAATTCCTTACAAAAACTTAAGGAAAGCATGAGAATTACAAATAAAATGGCTTGGTATTTATAGGCAAATCTAAAGGCTTCCGCCAATTTCTCCACCAATTGCTCCACCAAACATGGCATTAAACATAACATAAAACATTGCATCAAACATGACATCAAATCCTCCACCAAACATGCAAGCATATTTGGTGGAAGTTTGATAAATTTTATTTATTTGTTTGTTTGTTTTGAAAATGACTTTAATAATTACACATAACATACTTACGGATGTTTCATCAATTTCGGTCATGAAATCTTCAGAATTCGAAATTATTATGAACGTCAAAATTGTAGATTTTTTTAGTCTTCTTTAATCTAGAACTTGAAACACCTCAATCCGATATCGGAGTAGAAAGTTATAGCCAAAATATGAAAATTGCGCAAAGTTGAAATTTCTGAAATTGTACTTCGTTAGAACGTCATTTCAGGTTTCCAACCTCCAAAATCCATATGTCAAGTCCATTTTTTTACCATTTTTTGTTCCATATTTCGTCCTAAATGATTCCATTGAATCTCAATATTATTTTATCTGCAAAACAAACTAAAACACATCAAAACGTTCATCAAACCCGAGAAACTAAACAAAATATCAAGTCAAAAGGGGCGGTAAATATTGATATATTTTCCGCTCATCACATCCCCAAACCTAATATTTTACTAGTCCTCGAGCAAAACAATAAAATAAAATACAATAAATAATTAAAATTAACTAAGCCGCTTTCATAGGGATCACAGTTGCATTTAGCATATGCAACAAGTCTTTAAACCCCTAGGTGTCCCTAGTGGACGAGTTGTAGTCTCGTGAGGGCTTACAGTGACGATACGCACAAACGTCAATCTAATGCACACAAAAGCAAAAATACAAGAGAAAAGAGAATAAACAAGTTAGTGACTAAACATGTGAAACTTTTTATCCAAGTTAGTAGTTGTTTTCTTTCTTTCTAAATTACCAAATAAGTAAATACTCCGATTATTTTTACCATCCTCCATACACACAACTAACCAGGTATTAATCAAGTCATTGTGCCCAGAATATTCATAAGTGTAGTTGAAAATAGAGTAATAATTTTGTCCTAAAGTTATATCAGAATTCACACATTTTTAGCAATGTATTTTTTTTTTCTTTTTTTTTTTATGCATAAAATAAAGAAAGCAACATCTTCAATCCATGTAACGAGTTTTGGGCCAGTGACTCCCAAACCAGTTGACTTTAAGACATTATGTGTTAAGACACCCCTATAGACTTAATTACTCGGATTTCAAATATTTCTTTTATTTTTATAATATCTTTGATCTATGTAGCGAGCTTTGGGCCAATAACTCCCAAGCTAGTTGGCTTTAGGGCACTGGTGTTAAAACACCTCTACGGACTTAATGACTCGGATCTCAAATATTTTTTTTATATACACACACTTTTTTTTTCCTTTTTTTTTCTTTTTTTTCCATTGCTTTTTAGATGCGTCCTCCAATTAAACTAGAGTACTGAATATTACAAATTTTTCAAATATATCTCATGGCTGTATGTTACTATACATGTTGATAATACTTGTCAATTGAATATATGAAGATCCAATTTAGTCAGTATGTAGAGAATTCACAAATTAAATAATTCAAAAGGAAATAAATAAAAATTAACTTGTTACGAAAAAGGTTGAGATACGTCTTAGGAGTGGAAATTCCTTACATAGCTATCTCACACGAATTTCACCTGATAATCAAATTAAAAACACAAAACCAAAATACGAAAATTACGCAAAGCTGAAATTTCCAAATTTGTACTTCGTTAGAGCGCCATTTCAAGTTTCCAACATCCAAAATCCATATGTCAAGTCCATTTTCTACCATTCTTTGTTCCATATTTCGTCCTAAATGATTCCATTGAATCCCAATATTATTTTATCTGCAAAATAAACTAAAACAAATCAAAATATTCATCAAACCCGAGAAACTAAACAAAATATTAGATAAAAGAGGTGGTAAATATTGATATATTTTTCGTTCATCACTCAACTGTATTTGGAAACTAACTCACGAAACCACCTTGAAAGTTGAGGTTTTATGAAGATATTTGTAGGCTGGTCTTCAGAGGGAATTTCTTAAAATTTCACAATGCCTGAGTGATATGTTGACAAACAAAATGACAATAGATGATCTAGATACATTAGCCATGAACCTTCTCTCCCTTAGATAACTACTTATGTAACAATGTCAATATAACGATTATGGTATTAATGAATTGTTTGATTTTTCTATTCGATTGTCCTATTTTATCTACCTGGTACCCAATCCGTATGGGCCATTGTGTACTCTTTTTTGCCGCAACACTTCTATACTATAACAATACTTGTTAGTTTTCGTAACTTGCTGCTAGATAGTGATGTAGACATCCAAATCATTGAATTTAATACAATTGACAACATGAAGGTTGACATCCGAGGCGTGAACCTCGTAAAGTGTCGTACGAGCATGATTTTTCATTACTCAAAAATTCAGCCAGTGACAACCTGCACTTGCCACAAGAAGGCCGCAATGCAACCGATTTTATGTTTTGGACCACCAAATCAAGTTTGTTCAGGATTATTAGTAAATCTCATCGCCAATTGTACTTGAGTATTTTTTACTTGATCGCATAGTCCAACCCCCAATATTTCATAAGTTTGGGGGGAGGGGTACAGACAACGCAAGCACTATGAACCTTTTTAGGATACATTACCAATTGTATCAAAGTGTGGCTTTGGGCATCGGTGATCTAGGGGTCTTAGTCGTAAACCCTATCACCCTTAAATGTGATGCTTATGTAACGATATTGATGTAATGAACACACTATTAATAAAATACTTGATTTTCATATCTGGTTGTCTCGTATAGATTTTTATTGCGTCAAATTATTGTGTTAGTGCATATTTACTCTTTTGTATTGCTTAATATTATATTGTAGATACTTTTTAACTTTTGTAACATGTTATTACATTGTCGTGTGTAGACATTCCAATTAACGAAAGAAACGGCAACCATTGAGGAAATTCCAAAAGAAGCAGTTCCACATATGGAGGAAAATAAACGAAAGGAAAGATCATGAAAGAATCACTCCACCTCAACCTTTTCCACAACGTCTCCCGAAAAAAAAACTTGACAAGCTGTTGCTAGATTCTTGAAGGTCTTTAAAAGCTGCATATCAACATTCCATTTGCAGAAGCTTTGGAAGAAATGCACAGCTATGTCAAATTCATGAAAGACGTTCTTTCACGAAAGCGGAGATTAGGAAATTACGAGACAATAGTGTTGATAGAAGAATGCAATGCCATCATTCAGAGGAAGCTTCCCCCAAAGTTGAAAGATCCTGGCAGTTTCACTGTCCCTTACACCATAGGAGAACATGATTTCGGTAAGGCTTTGTGTGATATAGGTGCAAGTGTTAACTTGATGCCTTTTTCTATTTACAGGAAATTACAGATTGGAGAAACAATACCCACCTAAGTCTCTCTACAACTTGCTGATAGAACTCTCGTATTTTTGAGAGGTGTAGTTGACGATGTGCTGGTCAAAGTTGACAAATTCATTTTCCCAGCAGATTTTATTATCCTTGATATGGAGGAAGATAAAGACATGTCGATGATCCTCGAGAGACCATTCTTGGCAACAGGTCAAACCATTATTGATGTACAAAAATGAGAACTAACCATGAGGGTATAAGATCAAGAAGTAACATTCAATGTTTTCAAAGCCATGAATTTCCTAGATGACGAAAAGAATGAGGAATGTTTCAGACTTGATGTGATAAATAGTACCATCCAAAACTCCAATGCAATGCAAAGTTCTACTGACAAACTTAAAATATGTCAACTACTTGTGGAACCTGAAGATGAAACATACTGCGCACTGAAGAAGCCTATTCTTGCACTACAAGTAACAGAAGAGAAACAGTTCCACCAGCTCAATGAATTGGAGGAATTTCACATACAACCATTTGAGAATGCCAAATTGTACAAAGAAAAAGCCAAGAAGAGACATGATGAGAAGTTAGTGTGCATACAACTAGAACCATGGTAGAAGGTACTGTTAAATAAATCAAGGTTAAAACTCTTCCAATGGAAGCCAAAATCGTGGTGGTCAGGTCCATTCTTAATCACCAAAGTTTTACCAGATTAATTACTGTTACGCGTTGTATATTAGAATTGTTCTAATGCTTTATCTCAGTAAACCATGTGTCTTAGGAGACTCATATAAACACGTATGCATTTATTGGATAAATAATGAATGACTCATTTGAAGATTCCAGTTGTGATATTTTATATTATACGCAAGTGTACGGTATCAAGTTTTAGTATAAATGAGTAAAGAGTGTCAAACCCGCATGGATTGTGTTAAACTCACATTAAGTACTACAATGATAATCCTAACTTTATTTAAACAATAATTATAAAGATTTAACTAAATAATAAATATAAAAATAATAAAATAGGAGGAACTAATACGATAGAGATTTTAGATCCTGATTTCACCTAACTGTCCTCTATGTATTTATCAAGCCAATTACTCATTGTTCAGTTATTTTGTTTATAAGTCAAGACTCCTAAAAATATCCACTCCCTATCTCGAGTGCGAGTAAAAATATCATCAATTATAAACTTCGGTATCTCTATAAAAATCCAATAGTTAACAAACTCATTAAGCTTTGTGAAATACAATATCAATTCACCCTGCGTGTTTGCATGTAGGTTGTTGAAATACTAACTCGTAGGTTGTTGAAATACTTTTCAGGTTTAGCTGCGGAGAATCTTCCTTTATGCATTACTGCACAATGCTCGTAGGTTGTTGAAATACTAACTCACCCTGCGTGTTTGTAACTCTCTTCTTTACTATATCTACCACGTGACACTCTGCATCACCTTGAGAACTCGGCATGACTCTGAAAACACTGAATGTGACTTCTTCATCTTGACCTCTCATTATCAACTCACCTTTGTTCTCTTCTTCTGTTACTGTTTCCTCCTGAAATACCATTTCATTTTCTTTACTGCCTAAGTCCTGAGAGGTTGTCTTTAAACTCTTTTCCGCTCCTACAGGTTATGATTTGATATTGCTCATTGGGGTTGACTTCAATATCACTCGGAAACACCAATGTCTGTTGATTGGCCATGGAAGAAACAAGCAACCCAATTTGCGCTTCTAAAAATTTCATATTTGCCTCTATATTGCCCATTCGTGTTTCGATGTTATCCATCCTTGACTCATTCTTCTCAAACCTCTCTGAAACTGTAGCTACAAACGTGGTCATGAGGTCTTCTAAGGAAGTTTTCTGCTCAGCTCTTGGATAATTGAAGCCATGAGGAGGTTGAAAAACGTTCTCCATATCAGTATATGAAAAATTTGGATGATAATAATTAGGCATAGGACTGCCTCTATAGTTGTTGAAGTTCCGATTGTTCACATATTATACTGGTTCAAATCCTGCTCCTTTATTGGATAAAAGCATTCCATTAGCAGAAGCAGCTTCAATAGACGGTTGGCTCATTTGATTTGTCAATACTTCTACTGAGTCGTGAGGGACGATACTTGAGCTATCAGTGCACCAATAGAATCTGTCATTTACTCTTTTCCAACTCTCCTTGTACGAAAAAAATATAAAACAAAAATAAAAATAAAAATAAAGAAAATAAAATAAATAAAATAAATAAAAAATAAAAAATAAAAAATTAAAGCGAAGATTACTTGGTAGTAGTATTAATGTGAATTAAACAAACAATCCCGGCAACGGCGCCAAAAACTTGTTGTGATATTTTATATCGTACCGCAAGTGTACGGTGTCAAGTTTTAGTATAAATATGAGTTAAGAGTGTCGAACCCACATGGATTGTGTTAAACTCACATTAAGTACTACAATTGATAATCCTAACTTTATTTAGACAATAATTAATAAATATTTAACTAAATAAATAAATATAAAAATTATAAAATAGGAGGAACTAATACGATAAAGATTCTGGATCCTGATTTCACCTAAATGTCCCCTATGTATTTGTCATGCCAATTACTCATTGTTCAGTTATTTTGTTTATAAGTCAAGACTCCTAAAATATCCACTCCCTATCTCGAGTGCCGATTGAAAATATCATCAACTATAGACTTCGATATCTCTATAAAAATCCAATAGTTAATAACTCATTACGATTTGTGATTCTATATTAACGACTTCAAAGGACTACAGATTCTCTCGAACTCTATAAAATCCTAGGTCATATTCTCTAGATCCATTCAAAATCCCCTCTCTCGAGTGATAGATTCTAAACATTCATCATCTTCAATTGTGGCCAGCAACCAAGAAGCATTAAATTTAAAAGAATATAAATAAATCAATAAAATTTCATAACAAAATTGACACACAATTACAAGGTTCAAGCATCAGTTACATCATTCTTCAGAATTAAGGAGTTTAGTTCATGACAATAGATAAAAATAATAATAAACAAGTCACGAATCGAATGGAAATCATTAGACTTCTAAGAAAGAAACAAGAAGATAAAACCCGAATTGAATCTCTTCCTCCTCGGACGTCACCGCCTTTGCTCCTCTTATTGCTCTTCAATCCTCCTCCTTGGATCTCTAAAAATATGTGTTTCTGTATTTTGTGCTGTGTATTAGCCCCCCTTTTGAGTATTGGACGAAGTCATGTATTTATAATAGAGTCTTGGGTCATTAAGCATCTTAAAAAACCCTAAAATCATATTTCCGGTCCGCGGGGGACGCTGCGACGCCGGATAGTGGGCGCGCAACGCCCATCTCTTGGGAAAATGTATGTAAGTGACTAGATCTCCTCGAGTACATGCAAATCCATATATTATGGGTCTCGTAACTCTTTCTAGATTAAAAGTTATAGCCTTTTTAATTTCAGTGTGCAGCTGATGCTGGTTTTTGCTGCTTCTTGAGTCTGATACTCCCGATAGGTCCCAAAATACGCGTATTTGCTTCATTCTTGATGTTATAATACTTCCTACAAATAAGACATAAAATAAATTATAAAATACATTAAATGGCTCGAACCATAACAAAATAATAGGCTAAAGATGCTAGAATAAGTGGGTATAAACCACACTTATCAATTCTTGATAGATGATATACCATCGTCAATAGGAATCTTTACGAGTCGAATAACATATTAGCTCATTTGGCTTGTGATACCACTGTGGATATGTACTGAATATTTATTAAAGAATCATAAATATGTCACGACATATGAATTGTTCATAGCGGAGATTTGGTGTTTAATCTATATCTCCGGAACAATTCGGATACCGTATGACAAAAGGATTACATATTTGCAATGACTTCAACTTGAATGGTTTAACTTGATTATCCGTGGTCGTAATAATTTATGAGTAGACAAATTACTGACATGGAAATGGTTTCCGTGACAGATAAACTTGAACCTAGAGAGTCTCGCAATAAAGTGTACTCGTTGAGCACTTGGGCAATTAATTATGGATAATTTGGATTATTCATAATTTATACATGTATATTAAATAATGTGTATTTGTAGATGATATATAATTTTGATTAGATACACATTAATGATCAATTAGATTTTGACACTAATTTTATTATTAATTAATTAATTAATTAATTAATTATTAATAATGATAAATGGAAGAATATTCTTGAAATTTTTTCTTTATTTTATTTTATCTTTTTGTTAATAAGATTAAATAAATTAATTTAGTTTTAATTAATTTATCTTTTTAGTTAAGAATATTACATGGAAAATTCTTAATATTTGGCCAATTTTAATTGGCTATACCATGCATTTTTGACACATGGATTCGTTAACAAAAGTATCAAAATAATTATTCAATTTGGATAAAATCAATTAGGTGCCAAAATTATAGCAAAAAATAATTGTTATTTTTTGATGATAAAATTGCATAATTTCCAGCAATTGTAAGGAAATAATATATAAATGAAATTGTTTCATTTTGCAATGGCTTGGCCATTTTCTCATGAGTTGATAACAAAAAGAAAAAATGGGTTAGGATTTTGAAACAAAACAACACCACCAAAGGAAGAAGGAAATTTAAGAAATTGGAATTTGTATTAAGGTAAAATCAAATTCTTAATTTCTATTTTCTTGTTTTTGTTTCCTAAGCATGCAAAATATGTATGAGATATGTATATAGTGTATGTCTTATTCATATATGTATCTAGGATATATATTTGGTGCAAAAAATTTGGTGTTGGTTGTTTAATTAACCTTGACAATTTTCTTTTGTTAAGCATGTGTATAAGATAAATTAGTGAATTAATCTCCAAATTAAAATTGCTAGTCTATAGTGATTATTGTCACTCAAATATTACATAGAATTTTTCTTGGAATTTTATATTGTTGTGATTAATTTTGGTGTAAATTAATTGGATTAATTTTGTGAATAAATTTAATTTTGGCATGAAAAATGGATAATAATGTTCCTGGATCAGATCTGATTTGGTGCCCTAAAACAGAACATTTTCAGGGGAAAATATGTTATTTGGATGATTTTGGATGTGCATTGGGTGGTGGATTAGTTCCGTAAATTATTGCGGGGCGAAAACGCGGGAAAACAGACTCACTGCATCACGACTCTGCAAACAGTGAACTTATCACTGTTTGGGCAGCCCAAGGACTGATCGATCACTGCCCAAGTGATCGGGTTGGCCCGGATAGGTGGTTGGTCAACGAGTTTGACCGTTTACCTATTACGCATAGTATTTGCCGAAAAATATTTTCGTAAAATAATTTGATGTGTTTCGAAATATATTATATTATTAATTGTCAATAAATAATATATTTAAACTATTTTGAGTGAAATAATAATATTTGATATTAATTAATTCGCTCGAAAATTTTTTAAGATGTTCAAAACCATTTTCACCCTTTCACCACGCCTCTGCTGCATTTATCCCAACACTAATATCATCATTCACTTAACACCGTTAACGAAAAAGTGACTTATTAATACAAAACACAAACTAGATATGGTGCGGTGTCATTGTCAGAAATTCGTGGTGGCTACATTATTTTCCCAAAAATAGAAGTGGTTCAGAGATAATTTCCATATTATTTATTCTATTAATACTAGATTAGACCAACTTCACTAAAATTAAACAATTAATTTAAAGGAGTTGTTTAATTAACTATTTAGAAACTTAAAAAGAAAAAATAAAATACTTTGGAAAACCTTATACAAAAAACACTACTATTACTGAAAATAAAAATACATAATTTAAATTACAAAAAATAAACAAACAAGATGCAATCGTTAAATTCCTTACAAAAAACCTAAGAAAATCATGAGAATTACAAATGAAATGGCTTGGTATTTATATGCAAATCTAAAGGCTTCCACCAATTGCTATACCAATTGCTCCACCAAACATGGCACCAAACACTCCACCGAACATGGCACCAAACACTCCACCAAACATGCTTGCCTATTTGGTGGAAGTTTTACCATTTTTATTTTTTATTTATTTATTTTGAAAATGACTTTAATAATTACACATAACATACTTTCAAATATTTTATCAATTTCGGTCATGGGAACTTCAGAATTAGAAGTTATTTTGTCCTTCAAAGTTGATGTTTGAGTCTTCTTTAATCTGCAACTTGAATCACCTCAATCCGGTATCGGAGTAAAAAATTATGCCCAAAATACGATAGTTGCACAAAATTAGAATTTCCGAAACTGTACTTCGTGACGCGTATAGTAAATTTCCGTTTTCGCTATTTTTTACTCTGGATTTCATCGTTTAGCCCCGGGTTTATTCCATTAAGTCCCGATACTTTATTTATCTATAAAATATATCAAAACACATCAAAACGTTCATCAAACCCAAGAAACTAAACAAAATATTAGGAAAAATTGGCGGTAAATATTGATATATTTTCCACTCATCACACCCTCAAACCTAACATTTTGCTAGTCCTCGAGTAAAATAATAAAATAAAATACAATAAAAAATTAAAATTAAACTAAGCCAGTTTCGTAGGGATCACAGTTGCATTTAGCATATGCAACAAACCTTTAAACTCCTAGGTGTTCCTAGTGGTCGAGTTGTAATCTCGTGAGGGTTTACAGCAACGATACCCACAAACGTTTGATAAAAGTAAGAAAGATAGTAAAATTAATGCACACAAAAGTAAAAAAGACAAGAGAATAAAGAAGTTTGTGACTAAACAGGTGAAACTTCTACTCCAAGTTAGTAGTTATATTCTTTCTTTCTAAATTACAGAATAAGTAAATTCTCTGATTATTTTTACCATTCTTCATATACACAACCAACAAAATTTTAATCAACTCATTGTGCCCACAATATTCATAAGTGTAGTTGAAAAGAGACTAATATTTTTATCCTAAAGTTTTATCAGAATTCACACATTTTTATAGCAATGGAATAATTTTTTTTTCTGATTTTTCTAATTTTTTCTTTGATTTTTGATTTTTTTTTATTTATATACAATATCTTTCATCTATGTAGCGAGCTTTGGGCCAGTGGCTCCCAAACCAGTTGGCTTTATACATTATTTATACAAATACTTCCAAGTATTCACACAAAGCATGTTGTTAATCAATCTAATCTAATTAATTGATTTTTGATTAGTGACCATCCAGTGTTCATACAACAGTTTGATTTGCGTGAGTCCAACTCGTTTAAGAATAAATACTCAAAGTACGTATTCTTGAATTATATTGGACTACAATTTAAAATTCAATTTAAATTGTATCAGTGTCTTTTAGACTTGGATTCCAAATCCAATCTAAATGTGTCTCAAATGCCCAATTAGCATCCAATGCCTATTTAATTAAAGTCCAATGGGCTTTCAATTAATTCTTTAGGTGTGGGCTTTGGCCATTATGGATCCAATCCAATAGCCAAAGCCCAATTAGGAACTACCCTTTGTCAAAAAATCAATTTTGGCCCATTAGGTCCCATTAAATTTTAAAAAGCTCAAAAGTCATATTTGAACTTTATGGAAATGGTTTTAGGCCCAATTGGATCCAACCCAATTGTTTAAAACCAAACTTGGCCCAACCAAGCCCATTAGCCCAAATACAACACATTAAATTAATACATTATTTCAAATTACATATTAATCTAATTAAAGTAAAATTTCCATAATTAATTAATTAATCAAATATTTCCAAAATATCAATTAATCTAATTAATCATGCTTAATTCTCAAATTCATGTCCAACACAAAATTGAGGCAAAATCAAATCATTCCAACATGCTACATCCCACGGCAATATCATGAAATTAATATCCAATTTTGATTTCAATCCAATTAAACCAACAATTAACATTCAATTTCATGCCATTTAACACATCCAATTGTCAAATTCAAAAAATCACCATGAGCATTTTCTAGGATGCATTCGGCCAAGGTGATAAAATTAGGGAAACTTTGATCCAATCAAATTTCATAAATCCAATCATGCATAACTCCAAGTTATCATCATCCAACCATAACCAAACAACCAATTTGGAAAATTATAAGCTCCAAGCAAAATCCCCAAATTGAAGTCCATAAACTCTAGGTTCAAATCATGCTTAGATATGGCTCTGATACCATTGTTAGTGTCTTAGACATGCCAATGATCTCTAAACAAGATTTGTGTGTGAATTAATCAAGTGAAAGTAGCGGAAATAGTCACATTGATCGGCTTAGAATTTTCACAAAATCCTTTGAATGTAGAAACTCTAAGCTTGAAAATGAGTTCCAAACTCTCGGGTGAGTTTCCCTATCACCTTTCTTTAACTCCTTTAAGTGCTAGTTTAAACAAAAATGAAAGAAAATTTTCTCTTTCAAGGAGATGAAGTTTTGGCCAAATGAGGGAGTGAAGAGAGAATGAATAGTTTCATTTGTGTTTTCCAAAAAAAACATATATTAAAGTTGGTGTGTGTTGACTTTCAAAAAGTGGTAGATGTGTGAAGTAAATGCCACATTTACTATTCCAACTACTTACATCACAAATAGTGACAAGTTGATATAAGTCATGAGTCTCACCCATTTAAATTCCAAATTTATTTGGCACACACAACACGATTCTTGTTGCCTGATCACTAATAAGATTGATGTGGTAAACTTAAAATAAACTTGAAAAGGGGATTTTAGGTTTCAGCCTTAGATTCAATAGCTCACGATCTTCCTTGAGGATAGATAACCCTTTAATAGATTTCCTTACAATATAGGAATATATCTGTCGGACGGGGTAGCCATATTTGGAACTTGAACGAAATGAATTCGGATAACTTTGTTAACATATGAATATGATTAATTGGGTTATACTGGGTATTTGTGTCTGACCATCGGAATAGGTTTTTGCATATCTTCGTGTTCCATGTTAGCAAACTGATTTATTACACATATTGTAACGACCCTACTAGTTAAGTTATTTAGAGAGGCTTAGGAGACAATGGGATTTTATTGCCTGCCGGTAACATTCCTGTATTGAGGATGTTACAAAGATGGTATCAGAGCATGGTCTAGGGAGTTAGTGACTGCAGTAAAAGAGTAACGGTGACTTACATATGTGGTATACCCGGGGTACTACTATATGTGGGCGGCTGTTTACTCTAGTAACCTTGTCTCGATCTATGTCTTGCTTTGAATTATTTGAAATTCTCATACATGAAACTGACCGTCTCTTTTTGTTCTTATTTTCATAGATACCTTATGCCACCCAATGGAAGAACTGGAGTTAGGGGTAGGCCCAGACGTGATAGGGCGCCCCAAGATATTGACCGAGATGAGAGATCAGTTATACCTCCGCCTGAGCCAGATAGGGGACAGAGGGTTGAGTCTGTACATGAGAGTGTTGTGGGGGAGGGTAGGGCGGCCCCTGTTGATCAGCCTATTGATCCAGTAGTTACTGGTTTACAGCAGTTAGTAGCAGCTTTAGCCCAGTTGATTAACCGCCAGCCGCAGCCAATAGGCCCAGAGCCAAGAGCTGCAGAACCTACCGTTCTTGTTCCACCTCCATCGGCAGGAGTACTTTTGGCTCACCAAACAATATCTCCTCCGATTGTACCTGATCCTAACATATATCGAGCCGGGCCTTCTGTTGTACCACAAGAACCACCCCCAGTGCCAGCTCAGGTTATGCAGCGGCAAGAGCTACTAGTATCGCCTCATGATTTCCGCAAACTTCACCCTCCCACATTTTTGGGGATAGAGACCTTTCCAGATCCTAGTGATTTTATTGAGGAGTCTGATAGGATATGCACTGCTTTGGGATGCTCTTCCGAGAGGGCGGTAGAGTTGGTGAGTTTCCAGTTGAGAGATGTGGTCAACATTTGGTTTCTATCCTTTCGTGAAGGTAGGCGACGGGATGCCTCTCCTTTGGCATGGGCTGAGTTTAGCATGGCATTTATGTCCATATTTTTGCCACAGAGTGTCAGGGATGCTAGAGCTCAGGAGTTTGAGCAGTTAGTGCAGGGTGAACAGATGACTGTTTCAGAGTATGATATACAGTTTACTCGGTTGTCTCGCTTTGCTCCTTATCTTGTTAGCACTGAAGAGATAAAGGTAAAAAGGTTTGTAAATGGACTTCGAGATAGCTTGTTCCGCTCTATTCATTTTACGGAGACCACTACCTACACTCAAGTTTTGGATGCCGCCTTGTGATTTGAGGCGCGGTTTAGAGAGAGGCAAGCAGAGAGAGAATCTCGAAAGAAATCTAGATCAGAAGAGAATGTGAGACCCCAACAGAGTGGGCTTAGCAGACAGATTCAGAATTCGGCTCCGCCAACGGCGCGTAGGGATGTGGGTTCAGTTCAAAGGGGTCAGAATCGTGGGCCGGTTCAAAGTGTGACTTCTCGAGCAGTTACATCCCCTTCAGTAGTTCAGCCAGGGTGGACTTTTCCACCGTGTTCTAATTGTGGACGACCTCACACAGGAACTTGTAGATCAGGGAGTAAAGGTTGTTACCGATGTGGTCAGATGAGCCATCTTAAGCGGGACTGCCCAGTATCTACAGACCAGTTGCCATCATTCAATGCCACTCCATCCGTAGCTCAGCCTCAGTTACAGTCTACCAGAAATACGGGTGGTGGAGAGCCGAGGTTGATGAGTAGGGGACAGACAGTTGGTGGAAGAGGACAACCACTCAGTGACCGAGGGCAGACTTCTGGTAGCAGACCCTAGGGCAGAGTATATACTCTCACTCCTCAGGAGGCTCAAGCGTCTAATGTGGTGGTCACATGTACGGGGTTGATTGAGTTTGTACCAGCAAGGGTATTATTTGATTTGGGGGCCACCCGTTCTTTTATAGCACATGGTTTTGTTACTCAAATAGGCAGAAATACAGAGCCCTTAGATTCCCCCATCTTGATAGCCACACCCGTAGGATACCCAGTGGAAGTGACTCTTGGTGTGAAGCGGTGTTCCATAAATATTGACGGGCATCTGTCTTGTGCAGATTTAGTAGTGTTGGGTATCTTGAGTTTTGATGTCATATTGGGAATGGACTGGCTAGCTAAGCACCATGTGGTGCTTGATTGTATGGAGAAGACCGTTACTCTGTGCGATTCCGACCAACCGACCAAAGTTTATCAGGGGGAAAGGTCGGTGGTGCCTTATAACTTAGTATCGGCATGTCAGGCATGTAAGTTACTTCAAAAAGGGAATGAGGGTTACTTAGCTTTTGTGATGGATAGTAGAGCAGGAAATAAAAGTCTTGAACAAATTCCTGTGGTGAATGAGTACCCTGATGTGTTTCCTGATGAGTTGCCAGGGTTGCCTCGGGACATGGAGATTGAGTTTTGCATAGATGTCTTACCCGGGACGCAGCCTATATCAATTCCTCCATACAAGATGGCTCCTGCAGAACTTAGAGAGCTGAAGGTGCAGTTGCAGGACTTGTTAGACAAGGGCTTTATTCGCCCTAGTGTGCCCCCATGGGGTGCTCCAGTATTATTTGTGAGGAAGAAGGATGGAACCCTAAGACTGTGCATAGATTATCGACAGTTGAATAAGGTAACAATTAAGAATAAATATCCGTTGCCAAGAATCGATGACTTGTTCGATCAGTTACAGGGAGCACAATGTTTTTCGAAAATTGATTTGCATTCGGGTTATCACCAGTTGAAAATTCGAGAGAGTGATATTCCAAAGACGGCTTTCCGAACTCGTTACGGACATTACGAGTTTCTAGTAATATCATTTGGTTTGACCAATGCCCCTGCGGTGTTTATGGATTTGATGAATAAAGTTTTCAAACCTTTTCTAGATCGGTTTGTGATAGCTTTTATTGATGACATAATGGTGTATTCGCCCAGTGAGCGGGAGCATGTGGAGCATTTGCATGAGGTGTTGCAGACTTTGAGGGAACAGAAGTTGTATGCCAAGTTTACGAAATGTGAATTTTGGCTTAGCAGTGTGGTATTTCTGGGGCATGTAGTGTCCAAGGATGGGATTGGAGTTGATTCTCAGAAGATTGAAGCCATCCAAAATTGGCATCGACCAAAAAGCGTAACGGGAATTTGTAGCTTCTTGAGATTAGCTGGGTATTATAGAAGATTTGTTGAGAACTTCTCCAGATTAGCTGCTCCTTTAACGCGGCTAACTCAGAAGAATGTTAAATTTGAGTGGTCTAATGCATGTGATAAAAGTTTTCAAGAACTCAAGCGCCGATTGACCACAGCTCTTGTCCTTTCCTTGCCTGCGGGATCAGGAGGATTTGCGGTTTATTGCGACGCTTCGAGAGTGGTTCTAGGTTGTGTATTGATGCAGAGGGGGAAGGTAATTGCTTATGCCTCCAGGCAATTGATGCCTTATGAGCAGAATTACCCCACTCATGATTTAGAAATGGCGGCCATAATTTTGCTCTAAAGATATGGCGACATTACTTATATGGAGAAAAATTCAAGATTTTTACTGACCATAAAAGTCTTAAGTATATTCAGAGCCAGAAGGAGCTAAATCTGAGGCAAAGAAGGTGGATAGAATTGTTAAAAGACTATGATTGTTCAATTTAGTATCATCCAGGCAAAGCTAATGTTGTTGCGGATGCCTTAAACAGAAATTCAATGGGAAGTTTGGCCCATTTATCAGTTGAGAGGTGGCGTGCGGCTATGTAAATGCAAAGTAGGTTGTTGGAAGGAGTGAGCTTTCAGGTAACGGATCAAGGAGGGTTGTTGGCCACCATTCGAGTTAAATCTGTTCTGGGTGGAAGGGACCCATATTTGCCTCTCATAGAATTTGCCTATAATAATAGTTATCAGGCAAGTATTCAGATGGCACTGTTCGAGGCACTGTATGGGCGGAAGTGTAGATCACCGGTTGGATGGTTTGAAGTTGGGGAGCAGAAATTGTTAAGGTCGGAATTGGTCCAAGATGCTGTAGAAAGAGTAAAGCTGATTAGAGAAAGGTTGTGTACAGCGCAGAGCCGTCAAAAGAGCTATGCCGACCATCGGAGAAAAGATTTGGAGTTTCAAGTGGGAGATTTTGCATTCCTCAAAGTATCCCCTTTAAATGAGTCATGAGATTCGGTAAGAAGGGGAAACTTAGTCCCAGGTTCATTGGGCCATTTGAGATTTTACGGAGAGTTGGAGGACGAGCTTATGAGTTAGCGCTCCCACCCAATATGGACAGGATACATCCAGTATTCCACGTATCCATGTTACGGAAGTATCTACGAGATGATTCACATGTGTTGGAGCCTCAATCAGTTGATATCCATCCAAATTTGTCTAATGCAGAGCAACCGGTGGCTATTGTGGGTAGAGAGGTAAGAAAGTTGCGGTCTCGATGAATTCCTTCAGTCAAGGTGATTTGGCAGTATCATAAAGATCATAAGGCAACATGGGAATCGTAAGAAGTTATGAGGAAGCAGTATCCCCAACTTTTCGCGGATGAATGTATGTTCGTTAGTTTCTTAAGATTGATTCGAGGACGAATCATTTTAAGGGGGAGAATTTTTAAAGACCCTAGTAGTTAAGTTATTCGGAGAGGCTTAGGTGACAATGGGATTTTGTTGCCTGCCGGTAGCATTCCTGTATTGGGGATGTTACATATATATAAGAGAATCAATTCATCATTAGAATAATTTTGCGTGGAATCACAACTCTAGATATTTGTGTCTTTTTTTATTTTCCTTAGTATTTTCTATTGTGTATTTATTTATTTTATATATCTATCAAATCCACATTCAACCAACCAATCAAGCAATCATTCTCTTCTCCCTTAATTAGATACCTGTAAATATTTAGTATCAACAATTAATAACAACAGTAGGAATTAAGTCCTCGTGGGATCGATATTTTTATATTACTTGAACGATACGTGCGCTTTCATTATACGCGTGTGATTAAGCCGGTCAATATGTAATTGGTTCTTCAACCTTTGTTTATTATGATCATGTTGTTGTTAGATATTTGATGTCTAAACAAGATGCAAAGCCAAGATTGCTACGGTGGATTTTGTTGCTTCAAAAATTCAATCTCGCAATCAAAGACAAGAAAGAGCATAGAATGTGGTTGCAGATCATTTATCGAGACTCATAAATGAGTCATCAATTGATACAACTCTTAGCCATCAAAGTGTAGAGAATAACACACAAAATCAATGTTGTTCTATAGTCAAATGATTACATATGCTACTTGACTCGATGAGATTTCTATTGACTATGGTGTGTACTTCCAACTATTAGGAATCACTTGTGAGTCATTCAGTATTCACTCCAATGAATACCCACATGTCTATACGAGCTTTCATTTCTCATGGTACATCGGGTTAAACCATTGGAACTCTGATAAGTGTGGTTTATACCAACTTATTCTAACATATTTAGCCTATTATTTTGTTATGGTTCGAGTCATTTAATGTAATTTATAGTTTATTTTATGTCTTATTTGTAGGAAGTATTATAACATCAATAATGGAGCAAATACGTGTGTTTCGGGACCTATTGGGAGCATCAGACTCAAGAAGCAGTAAAAATCAGCATCAGCTGCTCACTGAAATTAAAAAGGCTATAACTTTTGATCTAGAAAGAGCTACGAGACCCATAATATATTGATTTGTATCTACTCGAGGAGAACTAGTCATTTACATACATTTTCCAGGAGTTGGGCGCCGCAACGCCCACTGTACAGCGCCACAGCGCCCCCTATGGAAGAAAACCTGCGCAAGCCAGGAAAGTGAATTTTAGGGGTTTAACATGTATTATGACTCCCAGGCTCTACTATAAATATATTAGTTCGTCCAAAACTAGAGGAGGAGACTAATACACAGCACAAAACACAGAAATAAATATATTTAGAGATCCAAGGAGAGGATTGAAGAGCGATAAGAGGAGACAAATGCTGTGACATCCGAGGAGGAAGAGATTCAATTCGGGTTTTATATCTTCTTGTTTCTTTCTTAGAACTCTAATGATTTCCATTAGATTCATGAATTATTTATCATTATTTTTATCTTTTGTCATGAACTAAACTTCTTAATTCTGGAGAATAATGTAATCTATGCTTGAACCTTGTATTGTGTTTATCAATTTTGTTATGAAGTTTTATTAATTTATTTATATTCTTTTGAGTTTAATGCTTCTTGATTGTTGGCCACAATTGAAGATGATGAATGTTTAAAACCTATCACTCGAGAGAGGGGATTTTGAATGGATCTAGAGAATATAGCCTAGGATTTTATAGAGTTCGAGAGAATATGTAGTCCTTTGAAGTCGTTAATATAGAATCACTAATCGTAATGAGTTGTTAACTATTGGATTTTTATAGAGATATCGAAGTCTATAGTTAATGATATTTTCACTCGACACTCGAGAGAATGAGTGGATATTTTAGGAATCTTGACTTATAAATAATATAACTGAACAAAGATTAATTGGTATAACAAATACATAGGCGACTGCTAGGTGAAATCAGGATCCAGAATCTCTATCGTATTAGTTCCTCATATCCAATTATTTTTATGTTTATTTATTTAATTAAATCTTTATTATTTATTTTCTAAATAAAGTTGGGATTATCAATTGTAGTACTTAGTGCGAGTTAACGCAATCCATGTGGGTTCGACAGTCTTTCACTGATTTATACTAAAACTTGACACCGTACACTTGCGGTACGATATAAAAATATCACAACAAGTTTTTTGGCGCCGTTGGCGGGGATTGTTTGTTTAATTCACATTAATACTACTACCAAGTAATCTTAGCTTTAATTTAGAATTTTATTTTTATTTTTATTTTATTTTCTTTATTTCCTTTATTTTTGTCTTAAGTTTTATTTTTGTTTTTATTTCTTTTCTTTTTTTTTTTCGTACGAGGTGAGTTTGAAAAGAAGCAATGGCAGATCTTGTTAGTGCACTGATAGTATTGACAAATCAAATGGGCCAACCGTCTATTGAAGTTGTTTCTGCTAATGGAATGCTTTTACCCAACAGAGGAGCAGGATTTGAATAAGTACAGTATGTGAACAATCAGAACTTCAACAACTATAGAGGCAGTCATATGCCTATTTATTATCATCCGAATTTTTCATATGCTGATATGGAAAACATTTTGCAACCTCCTCATTGCTTCAATTATCCAAGAGCTGAGCAGAAACCTTCCTTATAAGACCTCATTAGCATGTTTGTAGCTACAGCTTCAGAGAGGTTTGAGAGGAATGAGTCAAGACTGGATAACTTCGAAACACTAATGGGCAATATAGAGGCAAATATAAAAACTTTAGAAGCGCAAATTGGGTTGCTTGTTTCTTCTATGGCCAATCAACAGACATGGGTGTTTCCGAGTGATATTGAAGTCAACCCCAATGAGCAATGTCAAATTATAACCTGTAGGAGCGGAAAAGAGTTTAAAGACACCTCTCAGGACTTAGGCAGTAAAGAAAATGAAATGGTATTTCAGGAGGAAACAGTAATAGAAGAAGAGAACAAATGTGAATTGATAATGAGAGGTCAATATGAAGAAATCACCTTCAGTGTTTTTAGAGCCATGCCGAATTCTCAAGGTGATGCAGAATGTCACATGGTAGATATAGTAGAGAATGGAGTTGAAACCAGACAGGGTGAATCAGTATTTCAGCAACCTACGAGCATAATGCAGCTGTGCGTAAAAGAAGATTCTATGCAGCTAAACCTGAAACCAATCCCAAAGTGCCGTAAAAAGAGGAAAAGAAAAGTCAGTGTTCACTTGGAGATGATCCCTGAAAGGTTAAAAAGGAGGCCGAGCCAATTTTGCCGAATGTGCAGTCCAGAATTTCCAATTGGGGGACAATCTACATATACTGGGGGACCATCTATGGATTAATTACCACAGCCTGCCAAGCTGTCTTTTTCATGTCATAAGAACCGGTGGATACCAAATAACAAAGCAGATGAGATTACCCGGTTCACTATGTTTAAGCCACCATAACCATTTGGGTGGTTGCGTCTGGCTGAAGACGTTAAACTTAGCGCTAGCGGGGAGACAACCTTGCATTTTTTTTATTATTATTTTCTTTATTTTTAATTTTTTTTATTGTGTGCTATTTTTTATTTATTAAATTGCATGTTATTTATGCAGGTAGTACGAGACACACAAAGCCCGCACAACCAAATTCTAACCAGCAAGAGTCTGATCAACTCCATGCACGGTAGTGTTGTTCCTCACTCCTGTTCTTTAATTTTTTTTTTTTATCTTATATTGAGGACAATGCAAGTTTTAAGTTTGGGGGTGTGGTGCATGCTGTTTACTTGCTATTAGTTGTTTAAATTTATTGAAATAAAAAAAATTGTTTTAGTCTTTGATAGTAAAACATAAATCCTGTGATAATATTGTTTGTTTATGGGTGAAATTTTAGAAACGATAAGTGCTCGATTTACTTTTATCTGATGCCTTGAATAGTTGATCTATGTTAGACTCGTAAGCACTAAAATTAGGTTTTTAGCAGTGAGAACTGATGAGTGGTATTTATATCACTATTTCCCACTCATTTAATCTAATATTTTGAATAGTTTCTTGAGTTTTGTGAATGTTTTGATGTGTTTTGTGTTATTTTGTAGATAAATAAAGTTTCAGGACATTCTGGAGGTGATTTGGAGTAAAACAGTGAAAATTGGCGAAAAATGGCATTTTGGTAATTTCCAGCGTCGCGCCGCCCAGACCTTCCGCGTCGCGACGCCCAGCATGCGCCGAATCTGCTAACGTGCGCCGGGTCAACATGTCAGAATTTGAGAAGTTTGACTTTGCTAAAATGCGCCGTGCCACGTGTCACCATCACAACCAATCTGCTAACATGCGCCGTGCCACGTGTCAACATCATATGCTGCCGACACTCAGACTTGACACGTGTCGCCTCGTCATCAGCCATGTCAGCGGTCAACGAGTCAACTTCGCCATGTGTCACGCCTCGTCATCAGCCACGTCACAAGGTCAACGAAGTCAACTTGCCACGTCAGCATTGGCCAATCACAGCGTGACACGTGTCGCCACGTGTCGAAATCCTATTGTGCCGACAATTGCAACACGCGTCTTCGCCACGTCAGCATGACGTCATCAATGACGTCATCACAATAATTGAGTCTTAGCCGCCTTGCCACGTGTCGCGTGAACAGTCAGCCGCCATGCCACGTGTCGCCTTCTCAGCGTGCCACGTCTTACTATTCCAGCGTCGCGACGCTGGCACCAAAAATTTCTATAAATACTGCGCGAATTTCAGAATTGTGTGTGCCTTTCTCTTTCTCATCTCTTTGATGAAGAGAGAGTTTCTCTCTCTAAAAATATTTTAATTTTATTTTTTTTATTTTTTTAGTTTGTAATTTATTTTAATTACCATTTGTAATAATAGTAATTTAGTTTTTACTTTTTACTTTTTACAGTTTTTACTATTCATGAGAAAGTAATTTCCCAGCTAGGGTGAAAGGTAATTCTTTTACTGTTACTATTTAGATTAATCTCCCTTAAAAATAATATATTTACTAATTAAAATACTGATTAATAAAGGATACCGCTATATTGGTCGGTTGGCAATTCAATTTAATCTGGTTTAAACCTGACTAATCAAGGAAACCGCCAGATTGGTCGGTTGGTAAATTTATTTTGGTACCGCCTTTATGGCTGCATTATGGACAAATATTACCACCTATATGGCTGGTTGGACTTAATTTGACTTAATCAGGATACCGCCAGATTGGTCGGTTGGTAAAATATTATCACAAGTTTATATATTATTTTATGGGAGATATCTAAATTAGTAGTAGTAAAAGTAATTCATTTTACCTTAGCATTTTATTTTATTGTAATTTACTTTTCAGTATTTACTTTACCGCATTTTTACTTTATGTCTTTTACTTTTAAGTTGTTACTAGCCCTAGTTATGTGTTAGTTATCTGGGGTTGTGATGAATTTCAATATCACCAGCTTATAAGGGTTAGATTATAGTTTGGGTATTATAAAGATTTATTTATTGAGTCTTAATCTTAATGCTTTTTATTAATTGGCCATTAATAAAATTGATTAGGTAAACTTAAAATGAACTAGACATAGGGATTTTAAGTTTAAAACCTTAGACTCAATAACCCACGATCTTCCTTGAGGATAGATAACCCTTTAATAGATTTCTTTACAGGATAGGAATATACATGTCGGGCGAGGGTAGCCATAATTGGAACTCAATCTTAATGAATCCAGATAATGTGGTTGACATAGGAATATGGTTCAATTGGGTTACACTGGGTATTTGTGTCTGACCATCGACAGATGCTTTCGCATAATTTCGTGTTCCAGTTAATAAATCAATGTTTTACCCATCTATATAATAATCACTTCATCTTTAAAATGGTATTGGAAAAAATCACAACCCTAGATCTTTGTGTCTTTTGTATTTTCCTTAGTATTTTCTTTTGTCTTTTTATTTATTTATTTTGCAAAGCCACATTCAACCAAACAACAAACAATCTCTCTCATCTCCATTTAATTAGATATTTGTAAATAAATAGATTCAATAATTAATAACAACAGTAGGAATTAAGTCCTCGTGGGATCGATATTTTTATACTACTTGAACGATACGTGCGCTTGCGTTATACGTGTGTGTTTACGCCGGTCAAGAACTTAAGTAGTTGACAAGGTGACTAGTTGAAGAAATTACATGTCAATGAATGATCGTTTGCTTAGATATCTATCTTGATTTGCTAGTGTTATGAAGTATAGTATAGCTATAAAGAAAAATGTCTCTAAAGAAAGAAAATAAACCGCCTATAATCGATAAGCGTGAAGCTACACATGGGCGAGTATTAGGACCACCATGAGGAGAAATGCTACCTTAAAGGGTAAGGTGAGTTGAAAAAAAAAGTGCAAAAAGAGAAAAGCAAAAAGAGACAAGAAAATAAAAGAAAAATCATATCATACTGAGCACGAAATAAAGGAATTATAGAGCATAATTGAGATATCTAGGTTGGTTTGACCCATCGATTCTAATTTTTAAACGAAATCATTGAGTTGGCCTACTTAGTGTGGGAACACAGGAACTGGGCGACGCATGCTGTCCCAGGCTCGCTGCCCGGCTGGGAGTACGGAGTAGCCACGGGGGACTAAACCGGAGAATAATGGAGTCGCCACCCGGTGTGAACCGGGAAAATGAGATTTAAGGCCGCACTCACCCCTCGCAAGGGAAGACCTCAAACCGTTGGGTTCGGAATGGTCCCTTACTTATATCACTTGTAATGAAAGGATTTGTGTAATAATTTAATCAAGCTTAAGTAACATTTATTTCCAAGAGTATCATGCTTCTAAATCCATATGCGCAAAAAAAAAACTTACACCTAAATTTGCATATATTTCACATCTAAGATTACATGCTTGAAAGTACATCAAAGTATCAACGAACATACAACTTCATTGGCATGTTGTATTCATGGAAACGCAAGCACATACTAACCACACAAGCACACATAAAGGCGAATCAAATGATGGCGAACATGTGATTTCATAGACATATCATAAACAAATAGCCATTACATGTCCATGCACAAATAAAAGGGTCAACTAAGTACATAATGCAAAAGACGCTTAGGGATGCAATTAGGCATTAAAGTGAGCATGCTATGACGTGGTGCAAAAGAAGATAGATATAGACACACGACGCACATGTGATGAAAATGACTCAATTCAGTGTATTCGCGTTCGTGTAGCGTTCGTAAACGCGTTCGAACGGTAAACAGAAGGTTCGCGTCCATATAGCGTTTGATAACGCGTTCGAACGGGACCAGACAGAAAACATGCGTTCGTGCGGCGTTTCGGAACGCGTTCGAACGGGTTATAGCAGTGACCTCCAAAATGCAGTAAACAACATGACACATACATGAACAGATGAATATATGACTTCTCGTACATAACAACAGATTAAGGGGCGCGGCAAATCATTGTAGCAAAGGTAGCTTTCAAGCATTTTCACCCCTCAAAGTGGAGGACCCTTAATCTCACTTGATAAGCCCATGCGCAATGCAATATGATGCATGAATTTTCAAAAAGACGTTATGAAGCGAATAACTAAATAAAAGAGGCGTGGCGAAGTACTGCCGTAAAGGTGGCCTTTTAGGCTATTTGTCTCTCAAAGAGAGGACCTTTAGACCAACATACTAAGCCCATGCGCAATGTGATATGATGCATGGTCATGTAAGAAGACGTCATACTAAACAACAAAATAAAGGGGCGCGGCGAAGTACTGCCGTAAAGGTGGCCTTTTGGGGCTCTTTGTCTCTCAAAGAGAGGACCTTTAGACCAACATACTAAGCCCATGCGCGTCACATCACAATACATGAAATAAAGACGATAAAAGTGTAGGACTTCGTATGCCCGATTGAACGTACATTCAACCCAAACACTAGGGGTGGGCGCGGTTCGGTTTGGTTCGGTTTTTGCTAAAAACCGAACCAAACCATATTTTACGGTTCGGATTTTTTACCTCTCAAACCAAACCATTAAATAACGGTTTGGTTCGGATTGAAAATTTTTTAAACCAGCGGTTTACGGATTGGTTCGGTTCAGTTTACAGATTATTATATTTAAAACAAATTTTCATCCACTTAAGTGAAGATAAAAAAAAAAAAAATATATATATATATATATATATATATATATATATATATATATATATATATATCCAACAAATAGTATGAAGTGCTAAGGTGTAAACTGTGACTCCATGGAACACATGCACTCCATAAAGGATTGAAAAATGAGGCACAATTAATTCTTGTATTTTTTAAAAAATTACCTCGAATAATAATGCTACCATCATTCTAATTAAGAAAAAAATCAAGCATCTTACTTTCAAGAATATGATGCCACCATAAACAAAAAAAATTAAGAATAAAAGTATTAACAATAAATTGAAGAATAAAAGTATTAAAAATAAATATATTAACAAAAAATTTAAGAATAAAATATTAACATATTAATAAAAAGAAAACATCTAATAAAATTAAAAGAAAAATATAAATTTTTTTAATAAAAATATATAATTTTTTTAATTATAACGGTTCGGTTCGGTTTAACAGGTGCGGTTCGGATTAGCTCTTGAACCGAACCGTAAACCGTTTGGGGTGGGCCAATCCGAACCGCAAACCGAACCGTTAGAAAAAAAACCATAAATTCGGTCCGGTTTGGTTCGGTTTGCGGTTTGGTTTGGTTCGGTCGGTTTTTTTGCCCACCCCTACCAAACACACTTCGTCCGGCGCGGTGAAGTAGTGTCGCAAAGGTGGCCTTTTAGGCTCTTCGTCTCTCAAATAGAGGACCTTTGGATTAACTCACTAAGCCCATGCGCTCGATCGCATCATACATACAAAAATAAAGACAATCATATCAAACTTAATATGTCCGATTGAACGTGTCTAGCATTCAACCGAACACACATCAACCGGCGCGGCAAAGCATCGTGGTAAAGGGCTTTAACCCTTCCCCATAGGGGATCTTTCATTACACTTACTAAGCCCATGCGCTCGATCGCATCATAACATAAATAAATAACATTCGAAAATTAAAAGACGGAATAATAAAGTGAGAATAATCAAAATAACATAAAGTGAAATATACGCCGTTTACTCAAGTGGTACGTGGAGTTGTATCCCAAGTACAGACCGCACTACCGTCCATTCGGAATCGGCTACGAAATTTACGTCTGGGTTTCCATCCTATATACCACGAGAGACGACGTATTTTCCGTTTTAATCAATGGCCACAACACACATCGCATGCAAACAATATTCAATAAATAATTAAAACACAATTAAAAGAATCAATAAAAATCAAATAAAAAAAACTAGTGTGAAAGGTACCCTCAGGTCTAACCTTTTAAGTCGTCTTCGGACTTGCGTTTCGCGGAGATCGGAAGGGGTAAAAGCTCCTTACTCTTCCGGTGCACTAGCTTAGTGTCTTAACCCGTTGTTCCACTGTTTTTCCCGCTGTTTTGGCTTCGTTTTGCTGCTGTTTTGGATGCGCCTTCTGCTCACTGTTTCAGGTCTTGTTTTTCGGTTCTAGGGGACTGTTTTTGCGTTTTAGGGAGGGGCTGCTTTGCTGGCTATTTCGCGTTCGGTTAAGGGATAAGATTTCATGGCTGTTAGTTGCGTGGAGCAAGGAGAGGCTGTTTTTGCGTCTTAGGGCTGTTTTTGCGTTTTAGGGAGGGGCTGCTTTGCTGGTGATGGGCTGAATGGAGGGATCGGCAGTGGCTGACGATGAAGGTGGCGAGTGAAGGGGCTAAGGTGCAGGGCGTGTTGATGTGCAGGTTTGTGCGTGAGAAGGCTAAGTGGGTGGCTATTTCACGATGAATTTTTAGGGCTGAGGATGGTTAGTTGATGGTGCCCTGGTGCGTTGAATTGGCAAGGTCATGCACGTTGATGAAGTGCAGTGGGCTTAAGGGTCAAGGTCAGTGGCGTTCAGGTTGCTGGTTGGCTTTGTGTTTGTCTATGTTGTGGTCTTCACGTTGAAGTGGCTTCGGGTTTTTTCTTTGGTTTGTTCGTTTGTTTAGGGAGTGATCCGAGAGGAGTTGTTTGCTGGATTAGGGTTTTTATTTATTTTGTTTGTAATTGCCGTGTATCTTCTGGAAGAAGAGCCAGACCTTAGAGTTTTTATGTTATGTTTATATAGAAGATGGCTAGGGTTTGCCCTTATCACACAAGGAAGAGATCTTGCATTCAATTTAGGATTTGGTATTAAGGAAAGTCAAAGATTGAGGGGGGACAAAGTTAATTCAAATTAGGAAGGTGATATCTTTAATTGGTGTTGATTAGACATTTATTTTGTTAGATTAGGAAGTCAATATTTTAGATTGGTATATAATTTTATTTAGTTAGGAATAATTATATTTGATTTGTTTAAATTAGGCAGATACTTATTTCATGTTTGGTAAATATTTAATTAATATAATTAATATAATTAATATTTTATTTAGTTAATGCTTTAATTTAATTAATAATTATTTAATTTGGGGTGTGTATTAAAGGCTATGGGCGTGTGGGCTTTGGTTAGGTGGGTGGGCTTGGCTAGGTGTTTTGATGTTTTAATTATTTTAATTTGTGACATACATTAATTATTTCTTTGGATTGGGCTTGGAGTAAGGTTAAGTGATTTGCGGGGTTTTGGGCCGAGAATAAATTTTAAAACGGAACACCAACAAGTAACCCGAAGCTAAACCAGCGAACTTAATCCGACTATGAGTCAATTCTTGACTCCTCCCTTCCGACATCTGTTTCCCGCGACTTAAAAGGTAGTGCCTCCAAATGAGACTCATCATCGGGTTTCACATGCAAAAATGCAATGCCTACAGTCGCCCCCACTTTGATGGGACTTGTGCAGTGTGTGACAGTGACAATCCTATCAAAGTACATGCAATGCATTTTCACTTACCTGGCTTGCCAGCTGTCTGCTGGTTTGCCTGCTGTGTTGAGTTGAGTTGATCTGGTTGTACCATTTTTGGTATGCTAAACCCCATTTTCGAGGCGTTGCTGAAGTGATGTCTATCCATTTTCGAAATGTGCTCCATTTTTGGAGTGCCATTTTCGGCGACTGATGAGATAATGGTCCATTTTCGAACCGTGCTCCATTTTCGGAGTGCCATTTTCAGCGAGAGGAGATGATGGTCCATTTCGAACCGTGCTCCATTTTCGGAGTGCCATTTTTGGCGAGATGTGATAATGGTCCATTTCGAACCGTGCTCCATTTTCGGAGTGCCATTTTTGGCGAGATGTGATAATGGTCCATTTCGAACCGTGCTCCATTTTCGGAGTGCCATTTTCGGCGAGTGATAGTAGTCCATTTTTGAACCGTGCTCCATTTTCGGAGTGCTATTTTCGGCGACTGATGAGATAATGGTCCATTTCGAACTGTGACTGACATGAGAGGGGTCAATCTCTGAACCATTGCTGAGGAGAGATAGTCCATTTCCGAACCAATACTGATATGAGAGTGGTCCATTTTCGAACCGTTGCTGATGAGAGTTAGTCCATTTCCGAACCAATACTGATATGAGAGTGGTCCATTTCCGAACCTTACTGATATGAGAGTGGTCCATTTTCGAACCGTTGCTGATGAGAGATAGTCCATTTCCGAACCAATACTGATATGAGAGTGGTCAATTTCCGAACCGTTACTGATATGAGAGTGGTCCATTTTCGAACCGTTGCTGATGAGAGATAGTCCATTTCTGAACCGTTGCTGATGAGAGATAGTCCATTTCCGAACCATTATTGATATTAGGGTGGTCCATTTTCGAACCGTTGCTGATGACAGATAGTCCATTTCCGAACCGTGCTCCATTCTTGGAGTGCCATTCCCGGCTTGTTCATTCTCGAACAGTGTTTCTATTCTTGGAGTGCCATTCCCGGCTAAACTGATACTGATGCTGATGTGGGCCTTGCCCCCAGAATGATGTGGGCCTCGCCCCAAATTGATACTGATATGGGCCTCGCCCCTGGGACTCATCCTCAAGACTGAAACTGATATGGGCCTCGCCCCCAACTGATACTGATATGGGCCTCGCCCCTAGACTGATACTGCTGATATGGGCCTCGCCCCCAGACTGATACTGATATGGGCCTCGCCCCCAAACTGATACAGTACTGTCGCTGTTCCTGATTGGTTTGTCTTTGCTGCTTCAAAACCTGTGAATACAAAGCAAAACAAACACAAAAGAATGCAAAGTATGTTACGTGTATGCATGCATGCATGAATGAGTTTCCTATCCCGTTGGTTAGGTCTTCCTCCAATTCTTCCTCAGGCAAAGTACTGTTTCAACGTTTCCACTTTAATCGGCTCGGTGAACTCATTCCCTTCCAAGTCTGATAGTCTCACTGCCCCATTTCTCAATTTCTGAATGACCACCATATATTTTTTGCTTGCTACTTTCGGGAATTCCCCGTGTTCTAAACATCACTGAATTTCATAGTACCAAGGTTGAATGCTTTTCTCAAATATACTCATGTTTCCGGTTGAAAGGAAGAGATTCAGGCAAGTAAGCAAAATGAACGTCTTTATTATCATTAAGAAAAGGTTCGAACGAAGAGACAAAATCAATGTCTTTATTAAAAATGCAGGATCAAATAAACTAGGAGGAATAACTTCATCATTCGCAGCATTGCCTTCTTCATTGGCCTATGGTTCTCCACCGTTGTCATCCCCTATTCCTATGAAAGAAGCTGAGTGGTTGAGAGTTTGGAGGACAAGGGTTTCAGGTAGGCCATAGTTGATCATGTAGTTGGGTAGGGGATTTCTGTGTGCGCTGGGTTGTTCTCTTTCTGGGTCAGGTATTTTGTGTGAGTCAATGAGGTTTTGGATCTCATGCCTAAGGCGGGTGCAGCTATCAGTTTCGTGACCCCTTCTCCGATGGAAGTGACAATACAGGCTTAGGTCAAGGTTGGGTGGTACAGGGTTTGGAATTGGTTTAGCCTCTAAGGGTTCCAGAAGTCCTTGCGCCTTCAACTTTTCGAACACCTTTGAAAGAGGCTTACCAAGGTTGGAAAATCGCCTGCTCTTGATGGTAGTGACCTCAGCGGTAGCGGGCTTGGTCCCTGAAGGTCCCTCAATATTCCTTCTATTATGGCCATAGAACTTTCTGTTTTCAGCCTCCTCTTCTTCAATATCCATAACCGTCTCCCTCAATTGTCGGAAATCTGTAATCATCAAAGTCATCCTCTGCAGCTTACCATAAATGGAGGGCTTAGTACCCTTAATGATCATTTTGATCTGGTCTTTCTCAGAGGGCCGAGTCTGCATCTTCAGAAGCTGGCTTCTCCAGCGGTCCACATACTCCTTGAAGCTTTCTTCCGGCTTCTGCTTAGTGTTCTCCAAATCACGGAGTGACAAGTCAATCTCTAAGTCTGTAACATACTGCTTCAGAAAAGCATCAGCTAATTCCCTCCAATCTTCCTTAACCTTCTTCTCAAGGCTATGATACCAAACCACAGGTGCTCCCTCAAGTGACATCCCAAACATCTTTTGGACTTGGCGCTGTGATAGGCCCACTGAACTCATGACTGAGACATATTGCTACAGATGGACTCTCGGGTCTCCATTCCCATTAAACTTAGCTATGTCGGGCATTTTAAACTGAGCTGGCAGCTGTTCTCCGAAGGTCATTGCCTCATAATCTAACAACTCTTCATGTTTACCCCTCATTTTGCGGGTAACTGTTTCAACCTGATCCCGAAGCTTCTGAAATTCTGCCTGAGACCCAATCACTTTGCCTGTTGCATACTCTGTCATGTCATCATCAAAAGTGGGGATATCATCCCCCAACCCATTCGGAGGCTCATCACATCTCACATTCTTAGAATTTCCCCCAGCACGGGGCACAGCCATATTTGTCATGGCAGTAGTCAAGGCTTGCAATTGTTTAGTAATCTTGGCAAAACCATTCTCCAACTGATCTATCTGGGATACCTCATTATCAGATGTACTCATATCTGTTACCCGTCTTTTAGTGAGTATTCTCTCTTCCCTAACCCAACGGGAAACTTTGATGGCTTTTAGAACACAAGAGTTAGTATGATGTATGCATGCATGAGGTGCATGAGATGCATGTAACATATATAACAAACGAAATCAATTAAAATTTTCAAAAAAATCGGCCCATTATCATTTTAGAAGCTTTTGGGCTAACTGTCATAGGAGTGAACTCGTCCCAGTTTAAATGGCCCAACGAGTTCACATCTCATGGCAAGGAGCCCAACTAAATCCAAATGGTAATGTTCCGAACACAAGCACAAAGTGGCCCATCAATCACTTAGAAGCCTTTGGCCCAATCGTCATAAAATACGTTCTTGTCCCAGTTTAAATGGCCCAACAAGCCCATATCTCATGACAAATGGTCCAAATGGATCCAAACGACGATGTTCCCAAACATAAGCATAGAAGAAAGACAATGCAAACATAACGTAATAATTTCTACACAACGGCCCATCAACATTTCAGAAGCTTTGGGCCTATTAGTCATAAGGTACGAACTCGCCCCAGTTTAAATGGCCCAGCAAGTCCGCATTTCTGACAATAGTCCAACTGCATCCAAATGAGGATGGTCCACAAGCACATTCTCAAGGAAATAATTGTTACTTTAACCATACAAACCGGTCTATGGGTGGATTTGCAAGAGTATGGACAAAGGCTCTCACCGGCGAAGGATAGCCCACAACTAGGTCTCCCCACTTAAGGGTTCGAGCGACCAAGTGAGCGCACCCTTTTTTATACACTAAGGTACGTGCCAATAAGCTATGGTGTGTGATGGACTGTCAAATGGATTTCCCGTTGTAGATTCCCCAGAGGGAAGGTGGAGCGAGGCTCACTTAAATACCCAAGCCTCTTAGGCTCTTATCGCTTGGTGTCAGGAATAAACAACGAGTCCTCCAAATTAGTCCATCACAATAGGCTACGAGTAGATGGCTTTCTAGGTGCCTTCACAGCTTTTCCTTCTAGAAAGGTAGTGAGTGAAGGAAGACACCAAACCATTACCTAACCTCAAAATGCCTTTGATTAAACCCCCATTTTATCCACTATAGACACGGTCAATTAGAACATAAATCCAAACATTACAAGACAATATTTCGGGGCCGATTCTCTATCCCCAGTGGAGTCGCCAGACTGTGGGAACACAGGAACTGGGCGACGCATGCTGTCCCGGGCTCGCTGCCCGGCTGGGAGTACGGAGTAGCCACGGGGGACTAAACCGGAGAATAATGGAGTCGCCACCCGGTGTGAACCGGGAAAATGAGATTTAAGGCCGCACTCACCCCTCGCAAGGGAAGACCTCAAACCGTTGGGTTCGGAATGGTCTCTTACTTATGTCACTTGTAATGAAAGGATTTGTGTAATAATTTAATCAAGCTTAAGTAACATTTATTTCCAAGAGTATCATGCTTCTAAATCCATATGCGCAAAAAATAAAACTTACACCTAAATTTGCATATATTTCACATCTAAGATTACATGCTTGAAAGTACATTAAAGTAGCAACGAACATACAACTTCATTGGCATGTTGTATTCATGGAAACGCAAGCACATACTAACCACACAAGCACACATAAAGGCGAATCAAATGATGGCGAACATGTGATTTCATAGACATATCATAAACAAATAGCCATTACATGTCCATGCACAAATAAAAGGGTCAACTAAGTACATAATGCAAAAAGACGCTTAGGGATGCAATTAGGCATTAAAGTGAGCATGCTATGACGTGGTGCAAAAGAAGATAGATATAGACACAGACGCACATGTGATGAAAATGACTCAATTCAGTGTATTCGCGTTCGTGTAGCGTTCGTAAACGCGTTCGAACGGTAAACAGAAGGTTCACGTCCGTATAGCGTTTGATAACTCGTTCGAACGGGACCAGACAGAAAATATGCATTCGTGCGGCGTTTCGGAACGCGTTCGAACGGGTTATAGCAGTGACCTCCAAAATGCAGTAAACAACATGACACATACATGAACAGATGAATATATGACTTCTCGTACATAACAACAGATTAAGGGGCGCGGCAAATCATTGTAGCAAAGGTAGCTTTCAAGCATTTTCACCCCTCAAAGTGGAGGACCCTTAATCTCACTTGATAAGCCCATGAGCAATGCAATATGATACATGAATTTTCAAAAAGACGTTATGAAGCGAATAACTAAATAAAAGAGGCGCGGCGAAGTACTGCCGTAAAGGTGGCCTTTCAGGCTCTTTATCTCTCAAAGAGAGGACCTTTAGACCAACATACTAAGCCCATGCGCAATGTGATATGATGCATGGTCATGTAAGAAGACGTCATACTAAACAACAAAATAAAGGGGCGCGGCGAAGTACTGCCGTAAAGGTGGCCTTTTGGGGCTCTTTGCCTCTCAAAGAGAGGACCTTTAGACCAACATACTAAGCCCATGCGCGTCACATCACAATACATGAAATAAAGACAATAAAAGTGTAGGACTTCGTATGCCCGATTGAACGTACATTCAACCCAAACACACTTCGTCCGGCGCGGCGAAGTAGTGTCGCAAAGGTGGCCTTTTAGGCTCTTCGTCTCTCAAATAGAGAACCTTTGGACTAACTCACTAAGCCCATGCGCTCGATCGCATCATACATACAAAAATAAAGACAATCATATCAAACTTTATATGTCCGATTGAACGTGTCTAGCATTCAACCGAACACACATCAACCGGCGTGGTAAAGCATCGTGGTAAAGGGCTTTAACCCTTCCCCATAGGGGATCTTTCATTCCACTTACTAAGCCCATGCGCTCGATCGCATCATAACATAAATAAATAACATGCGGAAATTAAAAGACGGAATAATAAAGTGAGAATAATCAAAATAACAGAAAGCGAAATATACGCCGTTTACTCAAGTGGTACGTGGAGTTGTATCCCAAGTACAGACCGCACTACCGTCCATTCAGAATCGGCTACGGAATTTACATCTGGGTTTCCATCCTATATACCACGAGAGACGATGTATTTTCCGTTTTAATCAATGGCCACAACACACATCGCATGCAAACAATATTCAATAAATAATTAAAACACAATTAAAAGAATCAATAAAAATCAAATAAAAAAAAACAAGTGTGAAAGGTACCCTCAGGTCTAACCTTTTAAGTCGTCTTCGGACTTGCGTTTCGCGGAGATCGGAAGGGGTAAAAGCTCCTTACTCTTCCGGTTCACTAGCTTAGTGTCTTAAACCGTTGTTCCACTGTTTTTCCCGCTGTTTTGGCTTCGTTTTGCTGCTGTTTCGGATGCACCTTCTGCTCACTGTTTCAGGTCTTGTTTTTCGGTTCTAGGGGGCTATTTTTGCGTTTTAGGGAGGGGCTGCTTTGCTGGCTATTTCGCGTTCGGTTAAGGGATAGGATTTCGTGGCTGTTAGTTGCGTGGAGCAAGGAGATTCTGTTTTTGCGTCTTAGGGCTATTTTTGCGTTTTAGGGAGGGGCTGCTTTCCTGGTGATGGGCTGAATGGAGGGCTCGGCAGTGGCTGACGATGAAGGTGGCGAGTGAAGGGGCTAAGGTGCAGGGCGTGTTGATGTGCAGGTTCGTGCGTGAGAAGGCTAAGTGGGTGGCTGTTTCACGGTGAATTTTTAGGGCTGAGGATGGTTAGTTGATGGTGCCCTGGTGCGTTGAATTGGCAAGGTCATGCACGTTGATGAAGTGCAGTGGGCTTAAGGGTCAAGGTCAGTGGCGTTCAGGTTGCTGGTTGGCTTTGTGTTTGTCTATGTTGTGGTCTTCACGTTGAAGTGGCTTCGGGTTTTTTCTTTGGTTTGTTCATTTGTTTAGGGAGTGATCCGAGAGGAGTTGTTTGCTGGATTAGGGTTTTTATTTATTTTGTTTGTAATTGCCGTGTATCTTCTGGAAGAAGAGCCAGACCTTAGGGTTTTTATGTTATGTTTATATAGAAGATGGCTAGGGTTTGCCCTTATCACACAAGGAAGAGATCTTGCATTCAATTTAGGATTTGGTATTAAGGAAAGTCAAAGATTGACGGGGGACAAGGCTAATTCAAATTAGGAAGGTGATATCTTTAATTGGTGTTGATTAGGCATTTAATTTGTTAGATTAGGAAGTCAATATTTTAGATTGGTATATAATTTTATTTAGTTAGGAATAATTATATTTGATTTGTTTAAATTAGGCATATACTTATTTCATGTTTGGTAAATATTTAATTAATATATTTAATTAATATAATTAATATTTTATTTAGTTAATTTTTTAATTTAATTAATAATTATTTAATTTGGGGTGTGTATTAAAGGCTATGGGCGTGTGGGCTTTGGTTAGGTGGGTGGGCTTGGCTAGGTGTTTTGATGTTTTAATTATTTTAATTTGTGACATACATTAATTATTTCTTTGGATTGGGCTTGGACTAAGGTTAAGTGATTTGCGGGGTTTTGGGCCGAGAATAAATTTTAAAACGGAACACCAACAAGTAACCCAAAGCTAAACCAGCGAACTTAATCCGACTATGAGTCAATTCTTGACTCCTCCCTTCCGACATCTGTTTCCCGCGGTTTCCGCGACTTAAAAGGTAGTGCCTCCAAATGAGACTCATCATCGGGTTTCACATGCAAAAATGCAATGCCTACACTTAGGAGTCAAGTTGTGACCGAACCTTTAAACACACACACACCCCGTGAGTCTAGCTTAGATAATTTATTCAAGAATTTGGATTTGAGTTGCAATTGCGTACTTTGAAGGTTCTCTAATTTCATTTATAAGCTTTCTTTGAGGAAAATTTTATGTGCAACTATCAGGACTATCTTTTATTATTTTTTATATTTTTTGCATGATTGTGTGTGAATGACGTTTGTGGGTGTCGTCGCTGTAAGCCCTCACGAGACTATAATTCGTCCACTAGGGCCGCCTAATTGTTTAAAGGTTTGTTGCATATGCTAAATACAATCGTAATCCCTACGAAAGTGGCCTAGTTAATTTATTTATTTTTATTTATTTATTTGAAATTAGTTTTTATTTTATCTTTTGCTCGGGACTAGCAAAATCTTAAGTTTGGGGGTGTTTGATAAGTGTGGTTTATACCAACTTATTCTAACATATTTAGCCTATTATTTTGTTATGGTTCGAGTCATTAAATGTATTTTATTTTATGTTTATTTTATGTCTTATTTGTAGGAAGCATTATAACATCAAGAATGGAGCAAATACGTGTGTTTCGGGACCTATTGGGAGCATCAGACTCAAGAGCAGTAAAAATCAGCATCAGCTGCGCACTGAAATTAAAAAGGCTATAACTTTTGATCTAGAAAGAGTTACGAGACGCATAATATATCAATTTGCATCTACTCGAGGAGATCAAGTCATTTACATACATTTTCCAGGGATTTGGGCGCCGCAGCGCCCACTGTACAGCGTCGCAGCGCCCCCTGCGGAAGAAAACCTGCGCAAGCCAAGAAAGTGAATTTTAGGGTTTTTAACATGCATTATGACTCCCAGGCTCTACTATAAATATATTAGTTCATCCAAAACTAGAGGAGGAGGCTAATACACAGCACAAAACACAGAAATAAATATTTTTAGAGATCCAAGGAGAGGATTGAAGAGCGACAAGAGGAGACAAAGACTGTGACATCCGAGGAGGAAGAGATTCAATTCGGGTTTTATCTTCTTGTTTCTTTCTTAGAACTCTAATGATTTCCATTAGATTCATGAATTATTTATCATTGTTTTTATCTTTTGTTATGAACTAAACTCCTTAATTATGGAGAATGATGTAATCTATGTTTGAACCTTGTATCGTGTTTATCAATTTTGTTATGAAGTCTTATTAAATTATTTATATTCTTTTGAGTTTAATGCTTCTTGATTGTTGGCCATAATTGAAGATGATGAAAGTTTAAAACCTATCACTCGAGAGAGTGGATTTTGAATGGATCTAGAGAATATAGCCTATGATTTTATAGAGTTCGAGAGAATATGTAGTCCTTTGAAGTCGTTAATATAGAATCACTAATCGTAATGAGTTGTTAACTATTGGATTTTTATAGAGATATCGAAGTCTATAGTTAATGATATTTTCACTCGGCACTCGAGAGAGGGAGTGGATATTTTAGGAATCTTGACTTACAAATAATATAACTGAACAAAGATTAATTGGTATAACAAATACATATGCGACAGCTAGGTGAAATCAGGATCCAGAATCTCTATCGTATTAGTTCCTCATATCCAATTATTTTTATGTTTATTTATTTAATTAAATCTTTATTATTTATTTTCTAAATAAAGTTAGGATTATCAATTGTAGTACTTAGTGCGAGTTAACGCAATCCCTGTGGGTTCGACACTCTTTCACTGATTTATACTAAAACTTGACACCGTGCACTTGCGGTACGATATAAAAATATCACAACAAACTCCAATTCCAATATACAACATGTGATAGTCTTTTAGGTTATAGGAATTCGACTGTATTCTAAAACAAATTACTATGAATATTTACTTTAAGAATAGTTTATAATAGTAATATTATCTCAATATCGGGCCACCTAGTGTCCAGTATTGATGCATGACTAAGGTTGGTGTCATTCTCAACATATTTATATATCAAACTTATATGCATAATGACATTACCATTAATAAGGTTGAAATGAAAAAGTAGTTATTTTATGAATAAATAAAATATAATGTACAATACATTATTCAGATTGGCGCTCCAAACACTAATTCCAACTGTTGTATCTCATTAAGACATAGAAAAATAGTTACAAGTAATGCATGATGATGTGAAATCTCTGCAGAAAAAAATCATACTTATGAGAGCTAAAAGAATCCCTAATAAATAACTTTCGGTGGGTTTATTTTTTTCTTAACTTTTGAGTCATATATTCGGCTGTAATTAATAAAGCTCATATTTTAGAGTTAAAATAATCCCCAATAAATATAAATTTCAAGTAATAGAACTTAGAGATAGTGTACGTGAGGTTTTTGTTCAAGTTTTGCAATACTTGTAAATTCTATTTAAGTAGTAATAGAAGTAGTTATTTTTATTCATAAACACTCTTCAGTAATCATAAACTCACAATAAATTTAACTTTCATTACTAAAAAAAATACACATTATTCAAAAAAAAAAAAAAAAAAAACCTATACCGAATGCACCCTACAAACTAATAATCCTGAAAATTTATTCATTTGTAATAACCATATATTATTTTTAGAGAAGTGATGCACCCATAAACATTTTTACCAAAAATAAATACAACTCCTCTCACTGTAGCTACAGTGATCGTTACAGTGAGAGGATGTATTTATTTTAAGTAAAAAGTGTTTGTATGTCTATCATTTTTGTTATTTTTATTATTCAAAAACTTGACTTATCCCATTCTCTCTTTGTCAATTTTATTGATTTGTAATAACCACTATATCTACATATCTTGTTAGGCTTATAAAGTGCTTCTCATGTTCTTGCTTGAATAGGGCCTTTAGCTTTGCGTTACAAATGTTAAACCACTTTGCCAATTCGAACTTGATGAAATTATTGATACAGATTCCAGCTTTTCTATTACAATTTAATTTGGTTACTGTGTTCTTACAACAGACTTTGAACAAACAGTAAACCGAACACAAATCAATAACAGTGATACAATTAACAACAACACAAGTAATAAAATAACAACAGGTAAATTAGTCCCAGCGGAGCAGCAATGAAATACAGCAACGAAGGCAGAGCAAACTGAGAGAATTCTGAGGCTTGTTGATGCGGCAACAATCTCCTTAAAACAAATTCGTCCCCTACGGTTGGTGCAGTAGAACTCGGGACGTCTGTTTCCCAGGATGCAACGGAAAACGAACGAGTATAGGCACCACCAAAACCCGATCCAACGAACCACAAAAGTGTATGAACTCTTCTTAAAAACAAAGAAAAAACGAGGTTGTGCTCTGTGTAATATTTATGTTTTTGTGTGTCTACCAAAAAATGAAAATCACCTCTCTAATAACAAGAAGTTAACATGTCAATTAATCACATGAGTGAGAGACTTTCTATTGCTTGTAACCACCAAGTTGATTAATGTCATTAATTCAACTGTTATGGAACTTTAAAAGGCTTTGAAAAATTAAAGAGACATGCAAAAATTGGTTGGGCCAGGCCCGCACAATTTGGTCCGGCATTCGTGTACGCAGGACACGCGGGTGCACACGAGCCAAGCTTGATTCGGATTTGATTTGCACCGCCCCCCCCCCCCCCCCCCCCCCCCGCGCACGTAGAGAGAGCCTCTATCCTTACAACTCTTACCCATCTACATATGAGCAATCATATATAAGAATAATATTCCCTCTATAGCTTTCCCATGGGACAAGCTTACTTTTCTTTATTTTCCAACACCAATGGGTGAACTTTGAGCAACAATTTCTCATTCACCCAAGCACCATTTTAAGCATATGAATATACCATTTCGAACTACTCACGGAGAGTATCCGAATCATTCAATAACAACCACTAACATGAAGTGGACCATGCTTGAAATTGTGCCTCAAAATGCTTATTCATAAGCATTTTCCAACAATCCCCCACATGAATGAAATTGGCGAAAAACGTCGAATAAAATTATTTTATAAAACATTTTATTTTGACCTAGAAGAGTTCAACGGTTCAACACCTGCATAGGATAGGTAGGCCTCAGCCTTTGAACCTTCCCTTGTGAAAATATATCTCATTTACTGGCTGACAGTGGACGCGATGTCATTGAACTGTATTGCCGTTCATGTAAATGGAGAACATATATCACACAGATGTTTTACCTAAACATCTGAGTTCTCATTGTTATGGTCATTTTGGCCATGAACATCAACCTGGTTCTGCAAGAGTTTCTAAGAATTGTGCCCCGTACAATCCCTTTGAAGCGGCCCCACTTCTCTCTCACATATGTGATTTCTTATTTAAGAGCATCTCGTAATACTCTGCTCGGATTCCCGACGCATAAGAATCATTAAAAGCCTTTGCTTAACCTCAATTCATACGAGCATCACTATTTCATTTCACCATAGGAATGGACTTGAGGGTAAACCCCCCACAGTGAACCAATTATGTCTTTTACGAGTAGGTTTTCCCATTGAACCTAGATCTTGGGATCTCCAGTCAACAAGGTTGGGTTTTCCTTCGTAATAAACATTTATCTAATGGGGTTTAGTCTCATTCCTCTCGATGATTTCACAACCAACTCTCTATTTAACCCTTTGGTTAGCGGATCCGCAATGTTATCCTTTGACTTTACATAGTCAATCGAAATAACTCCAGTAGAGAGTAATTGTCTAACGGTATTGTGTCTACGACGAATATGTCTAGACTTACCATTATACATATTGTTATGTGCCCTTCCAATTGCAGATTGACTATCGCAATGAATGCAAATTGCTGGCACTGGCTTAGGCCAACTTGGAATATCCTCTAGAAAATTTCGAAGCCATTCTGCTTCTTCAGCACACTTGTCTAATGCAATGAATTCTGATTCCATTGTAGATCTGGCTATCACAGTCTGTTTGGAGGATTTCCATGATATAGCTGCACCTGCTAGTGTAAATACATAGCCACTGGTAGACTTTGAGTCTTTCATGTCAGATATCCAATTAGCATCACTGTATCCTTCAACTACAGCTGGATATCTATGATAGTGCAACCCATAATTACGAGTAAAACGTAAGTATTTAAGTACTCTTATTATTGCTTTCCAGTGATCAACCCCTAGATTACTCGTATATCTGCTGAGTTTGTTTACTGTACAGGCTATATCAGGCCTTGTACAACTCGATAGATACATCAAACTCCCGATCACTCTAGAGTATTCTACTTGAGATATACCTTGTCCCCTATTCTTTGATCGGTGTAGACTCACATCTAAAGGAGTTCTAGCCACAGCAGAATCATCATTGTTAAATTTACCAAGAATCTTGTCCACATAGTGCGACTGATCAAGAATAAGTCCATCAGGACTTCTCAAGATCTTTATTCCCAGAATGACATCTGCTAAACCCATGTCTTTCATGTCAAACTTGGATTTCAGCATATTCTTGGTAGATTTCACCATTTTAACATTACTCCCGACAATCAATATGTCATCAACGTAGAGATATAAAATGACATAGCCAACTTCTGTCTATCTGACATAAATGCATTTATCACACTCATTGATTTTGAAACCATTTGCTAACATGGTGTCATCAAACTTTTTATGCCACTGTTTCGGAGCTTGTTTTAATCCATACAAGGATTTAACCAACTTACAGACTTTCTTTTCTTGTCCTGGAGCTATAAAGCCTTCAGGTTGTTCCATGTAAATTTCTTCATCTAAATCTCCATTTAGAAAGGCTGTTTTCACATCCATCTGATGTACCTCAAGATTGCGCAAAGCTGCAATCGCTATTATCATCCTTATGGAATTTATTCTCGTTACAGGAGAATAAGTATCAAAGTAATCAAGACCTTCACGTTGTCTGTAACCTTAATTACAAGTCTTGCTTTGTACTTGTCAATTGATCCATCTGCCTTTATTTTCTTTTTGAAAATCCACTTGGACCCTAAAGGTTTACACCCTGGAGGAAGATCCACTAACTCCCATGTGTGATTTTGTAAGATGGATTCAATTTCACTATTGATGGCATCTTTCCACAAAGCACCATCAGCTGACCTTACAGCTTCGTTATAGCTTTGAGGGTCATTTTCTAGCAAAAATGTCAGAAAATCTGGACCAAATGATTTTTCGGTTCTAGCTCTTTTGCTACGTCTTGGTTCAAGTTCAACAACTTGTTGATCATCTGGAACATTTATTTGTTCTCGGTCCTGACTATCTTCAATTATAGTCTCATGTGTCCGTTTGCGCACATTTGAATTCGAATTAGTTTTACAAGGAAAAACATATTCGAAAAAGGATGCATTTCTCGACTCCATTATCGTATTCTTGTGAATATCTGGTATATTAGACTCATGGACAAGAAATCGATAAGCATTACTGTTATGTGCATATCCTATGAAAATGCAATCAATAGTTTTTGGTCTTATCTTCACCTTTTTAGGTGGAGGAATAACTACCTTGGCAAGACACCCCCACACTCGAAGAAATTTATAGGAAGGTACTCTTCCTTTCCACATTTCATAAGGAGTTTTTCCTGCTTCTTTCCGTGGTACCTTATTTAAAAGGTAATTAGCTGATAAAACAGCTTCTCCCCACATATTCTGAGGTAAGCCAGAGCTGATTAACATAGCGTTCATCATCTCTTTCAAGGTACGATTCTTAGGTGAATAAGGAGCTGTGGTTTGATGTATGATTCCATTTTGTTCACAAAGTGATTCAAAAGGAAAAACATACTCACCACCACGATCACTTCTTAACTCCTTAATTCTTTTATTCAGTGGTTCTCAACTTCATTCTTATAGAGAATAAATTTCTCTATAGCTTCGTCCTTACTTTTCATCAAATACACATAGCAAAATCTCGTGCAATCATCAATAAAGGTAATAAAATATTTATTACCACCTCTTGATTGTATTGAATTAAAATCACATACATCGGTATGTATTAGATCAAGTGGTTCAGAGTTTCTTTCAATACTATGAAAAGATGATCTAGTCAGTTTTGCCTCAACACAAGTATCACACTTATGTTTGTTATCAATTTTAAAATTGGGAATGTGGTTCATGTTAATTAATTTCCGTAATGAATTAAAATTAACATGTCATAATCTACCATGCCATAGATTAGAGTACTCAACAATATAAGTAGAAGAACTAGCTTTATTGATATTCTTAGGTTTAACAACCATTACATTGAGCTTAAAGAGCCCATCAGTTACATACCCTTTTCCCACATACATCCCATTTTTAGTTAAAACTACTTTATCAGACTCGAACACCATCCGAAATCCGTGCTTGTTCAGAAGTGATCCAGACACAAGATTCTTCCGTATTTCTGGTACATACAGAACGTTGTTCAAAGTCAACTCTTTCCCATAGGTAGGGGTGTTGCGGTGCGGTTCGGGGCGGTTTTTTCATTTTTTACTTCAAACCGCGCGGGTTGGCGGTTTGGGAAATTAGAAAACGAAACCGCAAATTTGATAAGGAAAACCGCGGCGGTTCGGGTTGGCGGTTTAGCGGTTGGGCGGTTCGGGTCGGCAGTTTGGATTATAAATTTTTTAAGAAAATTTTGTATGTTTTCACATTATAATTGAAGTAAAAATTACATAATTTTCATTTATTCATTACATATTGTTATATGATCATTAAATATCTTAATTTTCATAGTTAAAGAAGAAGAAAAATATAAAATAATATTTAATTTGTACGCGGGTCGGCGGTTTAGGCGGTTCGAGTCAAAATATGCGGTTTGGGCGGTTCGCGGTTTGACATGGGTCAAAACCGCACACCGACCCGAAATTTGCGGTTCGATTCGGTGCGGTTTAAAATCATTTTTAATATTTTTTCAAACCGCGCGGTTCGGTTCGGTGCGGTGCGGTTCGATGCGGTTCGCGGTTTGACCTGAAATTGTGTTCACCCCTACCCATAGGTCATCTTCAGAATCACCTTGCCTTGACCTTCAATCTCAGATGTTGCTGAATTTCCCATGTATAATTTTTCCCCATTACCAGTAGGCTCAAATGAAGAAAACATGCTCTTGTCCGAGCACACATGTCGAGTGGCACCAGTGTCAATCCACCACTCTCTTGGGTTAGAACCCACCAGATTCACCTCAGAAACCACAGCTGAAAGGTTAATGTCTGAAACATCATGAGTCATATTTTCCATCACATTAGCCTCTTGATTCTTTTTCTTCTTCGGCGGTCTGCACTCAGAAGACTTGTGACCCATTTTGTCACAGTTGAAGCATCTTCCTTGAAATTTGGATTTCTTGGAAACTCCTCCTTTAGGTCCCATCTTTGACCCTTTGTTCTTAGGGTTCTTGTTCTTATGGCCATGGTCAACAACATTTGCTTTGGCCTCATGAGTTATTCCTCTCTTGTCAGATACTCTGTAATCTTCCTCAATTCTAAGCTTAAGAACCAAGTCTTCAATGCTCATTTCTTTTCGCTTATGCTTTAAATAATTCTTGAAATCTTTCCAACCAGGTGGTAGTTTTTCAATTATCGAGGCTACTTGGAAGGTTTCACTTAAAACCATCCCCTCAGCATGAATTTCTGCTAGAATAATTTGCAATTCTTGTACTTGACTTAATACAGTTTTGGAATCAATCATCTTAAAATCTAGGAAACGGCCTACGATAAATTCTTAGTACTGGCATCCTCAGCAATTATCGAGGCTACTTGGAAGGTTTCACTTAAAACCATCCCCTCAGCATGAATTTCTGCTAGAATAATTTGCAATTCTTGTACTTGACTTAATACAGTTTTGGAATCAATCATCTTAAAATCTAGGAAACGGCCTACGATAAATTTCTTAGTACTGGCATCCTCAGTTTTAGTTTTATAT